>NQII01000643.1:175024-203008 GCA_002778355.1 Clitarchus hookeri
TTTTTTTTTTTTTTTTTTTTTTTTTTTTATATATAATCCTTTGTCAAATATTAGTTTCAAATAAATCTTACATTTATCAAAAATGCTGATTAAATACTATTTTTTCAGTGCCTTAATATATGAACTTGCTACACTTCATTAGGTAAGTTTGAATTTTACATAAATATAGGAAATTAACTTCACTTTGCAGATCAGAAAGTCTTTCCTGTAATTGTCTTCATATTTCTGTCTGTACTTTGACCTATAAAATAAAATTTCAAAATGATGCATTGACTGTAAGCATGTTGATCATTCCTATGTCCTAATTAATGGTATTGGAATAAAGTAAAAGGTTTTGCAATTGGAATCGTTAAAAATTGATATTTTGACATCCCTACATATTACACATATCAAGTGTACGGTAAATATTTTGCAGTGACTGTTTTACCGTGTTAAAACTTGAGAGGGTAGAGGGAATGTAGAAAGAATTTGATGTGTTGACAGTCCCAGCTGTTTGCATTTACATAGTGCCGTTATTGTATTACGTATGTCTTGCAATCACAATATTGAGTTTAGTCCCTTGACATAAATTAAAACCCAGTTGCATTTTGTTCTAAAGTCATGTGATGAATGTTGTGTAGATTTGGTATGATCTTTAGCATACATATCTCTGCATTCTGTTTACTGTAGGTTTTCATTCATCTTGTCGGAAGTGGTGTCTCCCAGTTTGTGCATTGTTCTTTTGATATCTATGCATAAAATTTAAGATTACTTTAGGTGAGTACAGCTATCTGGAAAAAAAATGGAGAGTTCTGAATGCTTTATGCATATGTTGTAAAATTAATATTTTTTTGTAAAAATTGTGTAAATATTGTAACTTATTTAAAATTGTTAGTTTATTAGCTTACATAGATTTCTTTGAGATTTATACCCAACTGTATTATTTAAATCCTGAGAATGGACTTTGTTTCTACTGACGAGGTTCTGAAATAAGATTGTACTACATCCAGTTCAGTTGAAGCAACTGATTTGATTATCTAAGTGTGTGTGTGCATGCGCGCACGTGCACATGTATTCACAGTATTATAAACCATTAAACTAGATTTTATAAAGATCTTGATATTTTTTCTTTTAATAAAATTAATTTTCTACAATACCTTTGTTTCTATTTATTTTTTTGTTATTAATTTAGTTATTTATCTGTGTAACCTGGTCTTCTATGTGCGTATCAACAATAAGGCCTTGTTGGATAGGCTCAGCTTGGAATACACATTCACAGAAGGCAATATGAATTACTCTCAAACACTTAATAAATGAATGTAAAGATGAGTGTAGCAATCAGCAATGCAATCATCCATGTACGTGTAAAAAATGCAGAAAATTATGTGATGAGAGTATTCTGTGTGCAGTCAGCTGAGTTGAGAGTAGGTTGTAATGGTACATATGTATAATCTTATCTCAAAAATTCTATCTACATAAAAGAAAATGCATAGTTCATCACTATAACTGTAAATTGTATTCTACAAGGTGGAAGTTGATATACACAAATAAAGGGCAGTCGCACAACTATTTTTTACCAACTTTCTGCGGGCCGTGGTGGTGTAGTTGTCCAACTACTCTCCTCCCACCTACGTGAACCATGTTAGATTCCTGGTGGGATTTCTCCCGATTTTTTGCACTTGTGAATTGTGCTGGGCAATGTCGCTGGTCAGTTGGTTTTCTCTGGGATCTCCCGTTTCCTCCATCCTTGTATTGCGGTGCTGCTCTATACTCACCTCACTTCACCCTCATTGGCTCTCAAGACCTCAATGTAAAAGCTGTCAATATCTTTCCACTACTAACTGTCTGAGCAAATATTTTACCAGAGTGATTTGCTTCTGTCGAACCATTTCCTGCACAGTAAATTTTTACATTTAATTGCAGCACAAGATATTAGGCAAAATATTTGTACAAAGTTGGCAAAATCTGTTTTACAAGGTTGCCCTTCCTTAGCTTTTCTATATTGGCTCCAAAAATCTAGTGGACTGCAATTAACACATTTAGTATTTATTTGTGTTTCTTGCATTCTTTGGAGAAACGTACGGGATTAATACCTGAAAGATATCTACTTTGGTACAGTTCTATCTATGGTATGGTTAACAGCCACGTAATGTAAATAAAAACACACTACATAGCTGCTACTGTTAGAGTTAAAAATAACTTCAGATTAAGAAAATTTCCTAAAAGACTTTTTAACTTTTTTTTTATAATAATTAAATAGATGTAAAAATACAGACGTGGGTGTAAATGTTGTGAACTTGCAAACAATTTGTACAATCCTTTGAAAATGTATTTTAAGTGTGTTTAATACTGGTCACTTACAAAACCATGGCATAGGTCTGCTTTTTTTTGTTTATTTATTTATTTATACACCTTAAAGTGCTAGGTCATGGTTCATTACGAGTAAATTCTGTTTTATTACATTTTTTCTCTAATTTTGAACTGAAGGAAAAAAAGTTATTTTCTAAATGGACGTGTTTGTATTTTAATATAAACGTGCAAGTCAGATTATACAATATTTCCCTATCACAATGCACGTTACCACTAAGTCTCATTTTGAATAGTGTCTAAATCTTCTATACGTTATGTATATAGCTCTGTCTATAGTAAAAAACTTAAGAAATTTCGCCACCTGGAATTTTTCCGTATTAACAAGTGGTGATAGCCTATATAAATGTTTATTTTTATGATACAGATATTTCCGGTAACAGCAATATCTGCCGATAAACTGATAACTTGTCGGATAGGACCATCACTGCTCCTAAGGGCAAGCCTGAAGCCACAAATTTTAAATGGAGAATCAGTGTTACAGAAATTCCTTCTCAACAAGTCCATTTTTAAGATACCAGTTTCAAACCCAAAAAAATGTTTATCAAGTGTTAAATTTTATAAAAATATTATTGTAAAAAATTTTATGATTTCTTAACATGTCAGTAGTCCTTAAATGTTGTGTAAAATAATTTTTGTTTGAAACTTATTTTTGAAATAGACGTGTTGAGAAGGCATTTCTGTAACATAACATTGATTCACTATTTAAACATCATGGCTGTAGACTTGGTGGTCATGGGTCAAAAGTAGATGGGTTGAATGTTCAAATTTTGAATCAAACCCGAACTTTAAGGTTATGTTCGGTTCAGTTCTAAATTCATTACCATGCAAAATATTGGTTCTAGTTCAGTTTGAAAAATTTACACGAGTTTATGTTCAGTTCGAATTTACCAGAAACAAACTTATTGTCTGTCTCATGTAAGTTGGCGAGATTTTGACAGTTTGATGAAAGTAGTGGCAATGTTTACTTTTCGTTTGTGTCCCTTCGCCATCAGGTGGTGTGTCAAGTGGAGGCTGTATTTGTTATCAACACGCTGTCAGCTAATCCACTTGCCATTGTATTGTAATGCTAAACAAATTTTAAGGTATTTATAGACTGACATCTGTCTAAAAAAAATTGTAGGTTATAAAAGTAAAAATATAAAACCTTGCAAAAAATTAAACATTTGCTAACTCTTTTTTAAATTTATTTGAGACAGAGAATTTGGGTTAACATTTATGAGATGGCAATTGTAGTTCTTATCACACACTGGATGTTACAGCTAATATATTAATTGAAATAAAAATAATTTTGGGGACTTGCTTGACATTGCACTTTCATTCGCCAACTCGACTGCAAAGTGGGCGGGATAAAAACGTGGCGTATAATGGACTTAGACTTAACGATTACCGGCCCAAAGGAAATTACTAGTAACCAAAATCGCTGTACACAGAAATACATGTTACTTTAAAAATTATACAGAGTTTGTGGAAAAATAAGACCATTTTTGTGTGTTTGTAAATTAATTTTACACATGAAAGTTATATTTTTCTGGCTGGTTAGTGCTTCCAGAGAGACAGATGGCGCGCATGGCATGATGCTACGCTTTTGTGAAGCGAATGCGTTTCTCTGAGCCGAATGCTTTTCTCAACAGATGGCAACGCTTGTCCTACCTCCTGATTCAGTATTTTTAAAAGTTTACTTTTCTCCTATTACTGGCTTGAAAATGATAAGAGTTTCAAATATATTTTGTCAAATTATTTGTAAAAATAATTCAACAATCCCCTGCGATATTTCTGTAGGCTTTTGTAATTAATATCAAGTGTGTAAGGGGAGCCTGGATGGAGAGTGGTGATATGACGTGAAAAGATCTCCCAAGGTTTGAAGTTGTTTCATTTTAATATCGATAGTTTTAATGTGCATTTTGAACACCTATACAATACTACTTTAGCACAAAGTTTAGTTTGTACTACTAAAAACCGCTGTTTTATGACCATTTAAAATAAGATGTATTAATTAATCTACGAACTCTTTCTTATCAGCGTATTTTCCGCTTGTCTGATGTGCATCGGCACTGCACTCAGAATTGCCAACGTAATAATTTTGGTTCGTTCATGCATCAGCTGATACAGGATTTTGTAAATGGCACCTTGTTTGGTTCGTATACGTCGAGTTGCCACTTACGGACTCAAAATCTCGCCAACTTATGTGAGAGAGATCATACTCTACCTCAAAGATGTTGAAAAAATACAGACATGGGATGCAAAACACCAAAAATTACAGGACTAGTTTATATATATATATACACNATAACAGTGGTGGCAGCATTGTATCTTGAACTCTGTGGTGTACAAAACTCTTGTGCTTTCCTTTATTAACTTAACCATTTTTTAAATTTAAAATGATTGTACGCAAAATAAGTGAATTGCTTGAGTTTTTTAAAAATTACATTTTCAATTAATATATTTAGAGTTGCTAATTTGCGATTTTCATGTACAGTACCTATAAAAAGACAAGAAAGATACATTTCTTGGTGTTTTAATGGAATGGTATCAATCAAATCTATAAAAACCAAAAGTTAACAGTAAGTTGACTTTGCATTATTTTTTTAAATTAGAAAGAATTTGGCCATTACATTTTGGCACTATTGTTGGTGGAACTGTGCAGGTTGTACATGTATGCGTTACGTGTTTAAGCAATTATTGGCCGAATTGTGAAAGTGGTTATTGTTTGTTTCTGTTATAAGCTTGAACAAATAGGGGTAGAGCAGCGAGGGTTGTGCATATATACACAGTCGAGTCACATTATTTTCATCACCTTGACGTGACCAAGCTTGGCTACGGCGAAAAAGCCAACTTGATCTGCGGTGTTCCCAGAGTTGTTAAGTAAAATGTGGGTGCCTGGCGCCACAGCTCTGCGGTGAGCTGATGAGATATGGTCGTTCGTCGACGGCCTAGGGGCTCTGGTGAACACTCCGTCAGACACACTATGCCGAGGTTGTCGGCCACCTCGCACGCCGTACTTGATTATCAATAAAGAAACAGTGATGCTGGTTGTGAAGGTATTTATTACCCTGTTATGTACACTCAACTACACAGAAGGCACGTGGCCTGAATGGCCCGGAACTACAAGCGACCACGTGGTCTTATAACCTGAGTCTCGAGATGCACTTTTGATTTCCAATAAATAATCACGTCGCTCTCCCCCCGACACTATGCAAGTTAAATAATAAAATATATGATGATAATGATTTATGATGTTGTGGATGCGACTGGATACTATTCGACAGATGATGTTCTTGCTAGTGCTTCTACGGCGTGGGAGAGCTTAACGTCTGTGCTCGTCCAAGTCCTGGCGATTACTGCCGGAAATGTGCGTCGGCTTCCGCCGCCTAGACGCCGCCGACGTCATGCGGTGGTACAGTGAAACATAATATACACTAAAAGATGATTATGGGATGAAAAATGATATGAACTAAATTAACACAACAAAACATAATTACAATTACACAAATACATAATAAAAATGATAATACTTATTCTAAATGTTTTCATTGCACCAGCCACAGCATTGCCAAATGTAGAATGTCACATGTCTCTGGCTGTGGCTGGGCAAATTGTCTCCTGATGACAAAACAAATTATAAATGAATTACACACTGACATTATTTACAAATACACTGACGAATTAAACTGAATAAATAATAAACACTAATGCACTCGTGCCCACAAGCCTGTCGGTGTGGTGCGTCTGGTGTGGGCAGTCAGTGGGCAAAAGGACTCGTGAACGTGCGGTTCATGTCAACCTGCTAGAAGTCCCATCTGCAGTGCGTATCCCGTGATGTGGGCTGGTGAAGCGGGTAGATAATGCGACAGACAGGCTGGCTGTACACATTGCGCTTCCTGCTGTCATGGGTAAGGGAAGCGATTAAACAGAGTGGCGAAAAGGGATGATTGGCTTTCNGTACACATTGCGCTTCCTGCTGTCATGGGTAAGGGAAGCGATTAAACAGAGTGGCGAAAAGGGATGATTGGCTTTTGGGTCAAGAGGGGCAGCATTTTGTACGAATGGACGTCGGCGTGCCCGACGAGAAATGTCTGAGAACAGACACCGTGCATCCATTGCTGGAGGAGCAAAAGGTGGTGGGGGCAGTGTATGTTGTGTGGTATTCTCTAGGTCCCATCATCTGTGTGGAAGGCACTCTAGTTCGATTTGGTTATGAATCTATCCTCAGCAATTAGTACTTNTCATCTGTGTGGAAGGCACTCTAGTTCGATTTGGTTATGAATCTATCCTCAGCAATTAGTACCTCGCGAGGATGGGATCTCCCAGCACGATAATGCACCTTGCCACATAGCTAGAAATGTCCGCACATGGCTGGAAGAGCTCGATCAAGACTTCGCAGTTCTTCCCTGACCCCCAAACAGCCCCGATCTCCATCCAATTAAACGTCTGTGGGACCACCTCAATCGTTGTTCGCCCTTTGTCTCCTCCACCACGCACCCTTCAATAGTTATGGGGTGCACTGCAGACAGCATGGCTCCAGATAACTGTGGAGGTGTACCAACTTCTGACTGAGTCACTGCCACCACGTCCAGCTGTTGTCTGTGCCGCGAAGGGCTGATACTAGCAGGTGTTATATATATATATATATATATATCTCTCTTTCTCTCTCTTTTTCTTTCTCTTTTTCTCTCTCTCTCTTTCTGACCAAAACCTTTCAAAGATAACCTCAGAAATTCAATCTGTTGAAGATCAGGAGCACAGGAGTTGCGATAGGCTTATCGTGGTGGCTTGCCTTTGTAAATCTCTGCTCACTCGATCAGGATGGGGCAAGGAAGGCGATGAGCAGCGAGCATGTAACAGTTTCCTCTATCAGGTTATGATTCCAGTAGTCTACATAATTTTTTAGTTTGGTAAGACATGCAAGATTGCGATGAGGCCTGCATATTATTTGTAGACAAAATCTAGTCCCTCTTCTTTGGGACAGCAAACTTGTCCACTTTATCTTCATAGAAGGTTCTTTCTTCATGTCGGTCAGTGCATTGTTAGTTTTCTATAGGAAATGGTTGCCAGTGATGAAAGTCTACTTAGACTTGCAGTACATCGAGTAATGTTCTATTAGCTGGAAAATTTATTCAAATACAAAAGATGGGAATGCAAATGTTGTCATTTGTGTTATAAATTCCACTGGAAGGTGAATGGCTGTTTGATCACGTCTTTCAGGCCATCGTATTCACATACCTACTATTATTTCCAACAGTTCCGAGTTTGATAATCATGTGGCGGTAACTGGGTATCCATCTACCTCCAACTCGTCTCTGTGATGTAAGTTTGTTTAGCAGAAATATGGTATTCCAAGAATAGTGACAAAAAATGTGCAGCATTTAGAAATTAATGTAAATCGGTTTTACAGTGAAAGGTGTAAGTAATGTGCCAAGGAGTGAATAAATACAGTGGAATTGTGTCAGAGTATGGGCTGACACATGTGCAGTCGTATTCTATGTTAAAAATGAGGTGAAGGCACTCATTTAAAACGAAGTGCCTTTTTGTGTTCCTGCAAACAACATAATTTAACCACTGCATGTAATGCTATGCATTCCTACATAGTGATAGTGTGTTCTACAGCTATTGGTTTTTGCAAGAGTAGTAATATTTCAAGAATTACCAAGATGTTAAATATAGCGCATCTAACTCTGTCTGTAGCAGACCCACTTTCGCAAAAATATAGTCGCCGTACATAGGTTGTAGTGTAATTGTTAGTGAATGTTATTTTCGTTTTCAAAGATTTGTACTTAAACCACAGAATATTTCAAGAAATATTAATTTATATACATAGGCATCGTCTAAATTAATTGATACCACAGAAGGGTATCTAAAACTTCCTGAAGCAAAAAAAAAAAAAACAGGTCGGTGGACACTTCTATCCAAACAGCACGGCGTCTAAATATTATCCTACTTGGCCTAAAATGGAAAATGCTATTGTTTTTACTGTAGAAGTGCGGAGAACATGAATATAGCTAGCATGCACGAGTTGCACATACCTAACGAGCATGGAAGCTAGAGAACCGGATTGGGACAATTTGAAATACCATTTATAGTTAAGTTAACTGTATACGTAGAGTACAAATATCAAAAAGTACTGTAAATGATTTCTCGCCTGAAGTTTAAAGGAACAGTATTTTATCGTATACTGTAATTGTTTGCATCATTTGTGTTAATCAGAATGCTTTCATTTCATAGTGCTCCAGACCTGGGCTAGCCGGCATGCGGGTAAGGCCGAAAATGTGAAAAAAGAGTAAGGTCACATCTGATTAACTCCTCGAAAAGAAGGGCGGTGTAGTGGTTCGACTACTTGCCTCCCACCAAGGTGAACCAGGTTCGCCCCAGGACTTTCACATGTGGGAATCATGCCGGACGGTGCCACTAGTCGGAGTGTTTTCTCGGGGATCTCCGGTTTACCCTGACCTTACATTCCGGCGCTGCACCATACTTGCCTCGCTTCACCCTCTTCGGCTCTCAAAACTTTGATGTTAAGAGCCATCCAAAAGGGGGGGGGGGAGGCTGGAACCAAAAATGTATGTAGCTCTCGTCACATGCGATGGACTGATAGAGAGGTGGGAGGCCAAAAGGAGAGGAAGATTTTGCGGTGGTTGCTTGCTGCTTCTGTACAGAGTTGTATTGTGAGTTAATTTGTTGGGTTCTGTGCTACTGTGTAAAATAACGCACTGCGTTAAATGTTGCGACATAGAAAATTAGGATATAATGCTAGTTTGCTAGAGCGACGATTTATCTCTCTGTTAACTGTCATAACACTGTTCTCTGTCTTTTGTGGAGCCTCATCTTGAATGGTCTACAAAAAAAAATATTATTGCTCAGATGTTATGCTTGCACTATTGTCACACTGCGCAACAAGCTTAGCTTTGTAATCAAATGATTGTAAAACTTCTGTGAATAATTAAAATGCTTGCATGGTCTGATCAGAACTGGTATCAAAGAATCCTATGCAAAACTCGTATTTGCATACTTAATTTTTTTATTAGAAATGCATTTTATTAAATAGGTTCTGAATAGTTTTTTGAGTTTCCTGTGAAAACATACTTTTTTGTAATGATTCCAAATATTGATAAGATTTCTTGAAATCAGCAGTGTTATCAATTTTTTAAAATTTGCTCAGTTGCTTGAAAAAGTGTTTTCATCATGGCCCCAGATTAACTTTTGTTAAGATTAATGATAATGTTTGATTAAATTTAAAAAAAAACTGTCCAACATTGTTGCACACATTTTTTAAATTTAACTTTTGGATAAAAAGTCATGAATTCTCTTTTAAAGCATCACCTCTTGTTGGTAATATTCCCCAAATGTTTTGAGAGTACCACACATAATGTTCTCTGCCAAATATTTGTGTTTGTGAAGTGCTATGTCAGCATTAAACAAGTCCCAAAAACCTGCAGTATTTCAAACCATTTCCTTTGGTGCCATTAATATACAGATCCAGCATAATAATATTTGCAAATAAATGATTGTGTATAGCCATGAACAATCATTTATAGTCTATTTGCAGTTTCTTCACAAAAAAATCACCCCATATACGATGTTTGGTTTTAACATTTAAAGTTCCTTATTCATTAAATTAAGCTCGCATGTATAAATTTTATCTATAAATCGTATTATTTCATTTATTATTAATATGAATAAGAACAGTAGACAATAGGTGTGTTGGCAATGCCTAGTAAGAAATAGTTCTTATGCAAAATATTACATTGATTGTGCACGAATGCGGTGCGTTGTCCCTTTGGTGTAATTTTCTAAGTATGTGGGTGTCGGCTCAGACGTTTCTCGCCGAACACGCTGACGTCCATCCGTTCTATGTAGCTGAAAATGTGACTCTTTGGAGAAGACTACCTGTCGCCAATTAGAAGCGGTCCAGTCGCCACACTGTCGAGCAAATTCCAGTCGTTTTCGTTGATGCACTTGTCTTAGCATAGTGCAGTCACTTTCCCTCTACTCTGGAGCCCCAATCGCAGAAGGGTTCGCAGAAGGGTTCGCAGAACTGTTGCTGTAGACACGTCTAGATGCTCCCTGGTTCATTTGGACGGTAAGCTGTTCGACTCTAACCTGTCGGTTGGCCTTAACCCACTGTCATAGTTGACATTCACCTTGGACATCAATGGCGCGTGGAGCTCTGCAGTTTCTACGACTGTTGTTCCCAATGATGCCATTCATCCACTCGTGGTACACCTTTACCACAGAGGCACGTGAACAGTTCACAAACGTCGCAGTTTCCGAAATGCTGCCCCCCTTGGCGCAAAAGCCGATGATGTCTTTTTTGCAACTCGGTTATATCGCTTTCGTTACCCATGACAGCAGAAAGTGCAATGTGTACAGGCATTATATACCCGTTTCACCAGCCCACGTCATGGGTCATACGTCTTGGGCTACGTGCTGTAGATGGCACTTCTAGCAGGTGGTCATAACAATGTGATTCGACTGTGTATATTCGTTTGATAACATAGCCATTACAATATTTAAGCATGGCAATTTATTTAACTTTAATGTGAGTGATGTGGCATTTAACTATCTGCTTCTGCTAAGCTGCCACAACTAACTTCGTTGGTTTGGTTTCAAACCACACTAATTTTTCGTGTTGGAAAAATGTTTTTTACGATGAGAAAACTGCTACATGTGTATATCCTGTGTTAGTGGAGAAGTTAATTGTCCATGTATTAGTTTTTCTTTATACTGTAGAATGACACTGCAGTGTATGTTTACATTACAAATTGTCTGGCTGCAGTAGCTCAGTAAGGATTTGTTGCATTTCGTGATGTATTTCAATATAAAAATGTGCCTATTACCGATTATCTTGGCTTTTGTGGATAAACTGCATCAAGGTGGTAGATTGCCATAAATTAGAACTATGACTACAGATCTCGATTCCTTTTTTTCAGTTGTGGCTGTATAGTTTTGGGTTTGTCAAGAGAGAAGGGCTCAGTTGGAAATATTTTCAAACTGTTGATTTGGTAGTTAAATCTTTGGAACACACATGTTACATGAACTTTGTCACACATACAGTAATGCCAACATTGTTATACTAAGTCTCATTATGGCAATACAATAATGCTCAACCTACCACCCACCAAAAATGGTACATTTTCTAACCTCTAGACAGTAACACATCGACTATAAAGGAAAAAATGGAATGAGAAAAAAAAGTTGTTAGCATTTATGTGTGTATGTGAGAATACGACACCACAGTATTATCCATAAAGCAGGTGGTTTATCTCTGGGCTAGCAGACAATTTTTGTTACTGGTCTTTGCATGGTCCTATATTAGGTTTCTAGAGTCACTGCCATCGCAATTCCATCTGCATCAGGATGAGCGTTCCCCACACTTGCTGTCATTCACAGTAAAGAAGGTAAATTTGAGTCTTGTTACACAAACACCAACATATCTTCCTTAATGTTGGGTACTGGAGTGTTCTATTCTGTCCTTTGTTGTAAAGTATGAAGATACTATGTGCCCAAGCATTTCAAGTGGGCTGCTTCAAGTTGCACACAAGCTGCCAGTGGTCCAAGCTGTTGTCCATCACGGGTAGTAGGTTTCATTCATAGAAACCAATAAGTGGTGCACTAACTAAGAAGTGTCCAGAAGTCGATGTCAAATTCAGGTGGATTAGTTGAGAGCTCACAGTGTGTTCGGGAGTTCACTATGGCAGAAACTTCTGCAGGCAAGGTGGATACCTCCTTAAATCTCGGAACTTGATCACCTTGTGTGATTTGTTGCCGACTTGATGGCTGCCTTCCATTGTTCTCCAAAGTGAAGGTTTGTATTTGGGTTAGAATACAATTTAATTTTGAGCTGGGATTTTTGGGTGTGAAATGGTCAGCATGCTTCTGCAAAGAGGACTTGATACAGTTTATTCAGTTGCCGTGCTGTGCCAACGAAGTTTATACTTTGATCTGAATACATGCCAGCAGAGGTCCCCCTAATCAATATGAACCATTTCAAAGCTGCTAAATGCATTTGTTGAAAGTGACAAACCAGCTCCAAATGTACCGTCTTCACGGACAAGCAAGTAGGCAGAGGTAACTTGTGATAGGGTTTAGTTACAAATGGCGTGCCAAGATACACCTACCTTCAGAAATGGCCTAACCCGAAAATTTGGACACTATCAGGTTTCCCACAAAAGGTGCACGAACCTTAGGATTACACTTGAAACAGCAAATGCATCTGTACATCTGCTGTTGGTTGATGTGCCAGGCACTAAGGATCCAAAACTGCTTCTGAAATATAATGTGGGTAGTTTGGGGTTCTACGTGTAAGTAGGCGATGTGGAAGAAAGTTATTAATAATGCCAAATGACATTTACTTAAAATAAAAATCGGGTATCTCTCTTTGTCAGGCGAAGATGAGTTTAGCAATCTGCCACTCACCCTGACACCGCCTTGGAATATCTAGAAAGGGATGCATGTTTCTGAAAGCACTGGAAAATACCTAGTACTCTTGATCAAACAAGATTCAAAAGATCATTGTAGGCTTAATCTCTTTGTATGTCTGGTATTGAACTGTCATGTGTGGTTACTTTGTGAAGGCATCTCAGATTCTGAGGACCGAGGCTGTTGCTAGTTTCGGTTGAAGTAGCTGCTGGTCTGGAGTGACCCTTGAAGCTGTCTGCTGGGTTGTTTGCGTATGACATTATCATACACCTGAAGCCACCAGTGTTTGAACTTCACACACACACTGTTTACCACAAATTATTTGAACCGATATTCTAAGATAAAGTTCAGCTGTGTAAGCCTTCTCATAAGCATTGTAGTAGCCATGAAAAACTATACAAAGCATTAGAGATCCAAATACATCTAGTGATTTTTACACCATTCATGATGAACCCTTTTAAGTTAAGCCTCAGATCAACAGTGTTACTTGGAACAAGATCATCCAGTCTCCTAGGTATACAATATTTGAAGGAATATCTTTACCTAGATAACCACTGGGGCCACCCAACCATGTAGATCAAACAGTCCAGCAATTATTAAAAGTATGCCTTGCTTGGTTATTGGAATATCAGGAAAACTTGCATGGTAGATGGACCCCTCAGTATCGGGACACCTGGTACCTTACACACCTTAGGTCTACATAAAAATCTTGCAGCACCTCACATAGTTCTACAGAAACCTCTTCTAAAAGCTTGCATGTATTTTTTCAGGAAAATCATTTAAAATACCCTCATGTTGCTGTACAAGAACACCATGCAGAAGATCCTCGTGTCACTGTACGGGAACACAATGTAGAAGACCCTCATGTTGCTGTACGGGTGCATCATGTAGAAGACACTCGTGTTGCTGTACAGGTGCATCATGTAGAAGACACTCGTGTTGCTGTACAGGTACATCATGTAGAAGACCCTTGTGTCGCTGTACGGGTACTTCTTGTAGAAGAACCTTGTGTCGCTGTACAGGTACTTCATGTAGAAGAACCTTGTGTCGCTGTACAGGAACATCATGTAGAAGAACCTTGTGTTGCTGTACAGGAACATCATGTAGAAGATCCTCGTGTCACTGTACGGGTACTTCTTGTAGAAGAACCTTGTGTCGCTGTACAGGAACATCATGTAGAAGAACCTTGTGTCGCTGTACAGGAACATCATGTAGAAGAACCTTGTGTTGCTGTACAGGAACATCATGTAGAAGATCCTCGTGTCACTGTACGGGTACTTCTTGTAGAAGAACCTTGTGTCGCTGTACAGGAACATCATGTAGAAGAACCTTGTGTCGCTGTACAGGAACATCATGTAGAAGAACCTTGTGTCGCTGTACAGGAACATCATGTAGAAGAACCTTGTGTCGCTGTACAGGAACATCATGTAGAAGAACCTTGTGTCGCTGTACAGGAACATCATGTAGAAGAACCTTGTGTCGCTGTACAGGAACATCATGCAGAAGAACCTTGTGTCGCTGTACAGGAACATCATGTAGAAGAACCTTGTGTCGCTGTACAGGAACATCATGTAGAAGAACCTTGTGTTGCTGTACAGGAACATCAACTAGAATACCTGGGTTATTAGGAGACCATTTCCGTAACTCAAGGCCTTTCCAGTCACTATCCAGCCAAGCACTAAATGGAATACATTGCATTTGCCTGATACATTGGCACTACTTATGGCTTCACTAACGATGCCAACTGACAACAAATCATCTACCCCAGGGACACTGAACAAGGGGCCTGCTAACTTCAGATTATGTAGGTGTCTTATGCTATGCCATATTTACCAATTGCCATAGTCTATGTTATGTTGATCAACACCATATCTCTTACATCAAAAAGTTGTTCATGGCAGTAAACTGGCCTTATTGCACATGAAACTATCCCTTTAGCACCAGATACTGAAGTTTTTACACACTCATAACATCCACTGCTTTACAGTGATTTGGCAAAAATAGCTTCTGCACACATTCTTCAGTGACGAACAATCTGTGATGCACCATTCAATTACATTTATGTTACAAGCTATTATAAGGGTGATACAACTGATATGGAACAACTCAAATTAACATACATGGAAGTGTAACACCGTCATTAAGAATCAATATTTTGAGCTATAAATTGCTTTGTTTCCGAGGTATAACCTTTAGAGTGCCGAGTTTATTTGTGGAAATTTCAGTGCCCCCTCCCCACTGAAGTAGGCTCTATGCCTTCAATTGGCCCCTGGAACAAGTGCCATCTGCAGCAATACAACAGTGTCCTGGCTTTCACCATCATGAAAGATGGAGAGCTTTCACTTTTTATCCTTGGTACACGATGGATCAAAACAACCTGAAGTCTGTTTAGTGAAGTTGTAATGACGCAGTATGCTTAAATTTTCGGGACACGGGTGTAAAATTCGTTCGTGTGTATTTCGCTTTGGAAAGCTTTGTAATATTTTGTCAGGTTTCAAGTTAAAGCCGCGGTGGCTAGTTACCCGTGTTTGTTTGTCGAGCAGACGTGTGGACATCTGCTGTTTACGTTGTAACAGGAGTCCGTTTACCGTCTAGTTTCGAAAGTTGTTGTTTTGGTTATGCGGCCGTTGCGGGTACAATAACATGTTGTGAACGCGGGACACAGCGTAGTTTTGGATGACATTAGTTTTGGATGACATGCCGCTACTGGCAGATGCCGAAGGCCATGCGCTTATCTTAGGAGAAGGGGGAGATAGGCCTGCCTAATATATACTGGTGGTGCCTATAGCATAGGGGAGAAAGTCACCAACCATCGAAGAAGACGCGTCGGGCGTGAGAAGACGCACCAGCCCGAAAGGGCGTGGGTCGTTAAGGTGCCAGGAGGGAACGAACATCCCTCCTGCCTCAGTAACTTAGTCGTGCGATGTAAGTTTGAGACATTAATAAACCGTAAACTACTGTGGCGCTGTTTTCTGCACTGGTATAACTGATTGTGAAAGTTCGTACTCTGGAAAGTCGTCTGTGCACTGTGAAACTTCAATGATAAATAAAGTATAAAGCAAACTAATCTGGAACTTCTTTTTAATTAATCGGCGTCACCTGGTACTGAGTATCGTATTCTACCTATGAGCAAGCTGTGGCAACGTAAACATTCGGCAGGGTAATACTTCTGCAACATTACAACATGGCGCCCAACTGTGCGGCTGCATTATTATAAATACGGTAAATAAGATGGAACATTACAACATGGCGCCAAACGGTGAGGCGGTAATATAATAAACATCGGCCAGGTAACGGCCCGGAACAGCGCAAAGTATTGCAATAAGTAATTTTTTTATTTGCACATTCGGCACAAAAACTAAAGATATCTTTGAAAGGTATGTTTTTTAGGCAATAATACAAAGCCTATGCTTCACCAGCTGTACTTTGTCCTCCGTCAATAATGACACAAACTTACCACCTTTGTTTTCTCGCCATCTTGCAGTGCTGAAGTTAAAAGAGATTTGGACGGCTCTTAACAGTGAGGTCTTGAGAGTCGATGAGGGCGATTGAAATAAGTATGGAGCAGCGCTGGAATGTAAGGGTGGGAGAAACGAGAGATTCCCAGAAAACTCTCCGACCAGCGACATTGTTCTGCGCAATTCCCCCATGCAAAAATCCGGGAGTGACCCGGCCGGAGATTGAACCCGGTTCACCTTGGTGGGAGGCGAGCAGGGTAACTACTACACCACCACGTCCCCACTGCATTGCTGAAGTACAAAAAAAAACTACTACTACTTGGTACCCCACTTAGGCAAATGGCCATCCGGGGTGTTGTCAATATACAAATACAAACATTAAATAAATTTCACTCAAAGAAATTAGTGGGGCTTGGAAATAGAATTTAGAAGAAGAAATGATTAAATATATGTTACGTTACGAGTTAAAAACGGTGCCTCTGACTCCTCCCTTGCCACCACAACCATGTCCACCCGTAGAAGACAGAGGGCTTGGTACATGATCGTGTTCTTGTATTTTATGTTGTGGCGTTTTTGTGTTTGTGTTTATTTTGTATGTTGTTTATATAGTTAGTTTTATTGTCTGTGTATGTGTTATCTGAGTGGAGTGTGTGAAGTTCAAGCAGAACACACTTATGTGCTGCTGCCAGATGCTCCAAGATATGAAAGTAATATTGCTCACGTGTTGACAATTTACTGGTTCACTGTTAAGTCAAATGCTTGACAAATTCTCAGCTCCTGTTTCCCATGGAAATTTTTTTTAACAAAAAATTACATCCTGTATTGGAAAATTTTCAGTCTGCAAGGTATTCAGGTGTTCTCTAATAACAGTAATTCTGAAGATAATTTTACTAGTCGTACATATTGAATATTTTCCTGAAATAGGTACAATCTTTCTGCCAAGAATTATTAAAACTACAGCATAATCTTTATGTGGTTATAAGTTAATTGCATACAAGATCCTTCACCTCTCGAGTGAGACAACTGATGAGGTAGTGCAATTTCTGAACGTTTGTCAAGGACTGGTCTTAAACTGCAAGTGGGGTTGGAGGGAAGGTGGTGGCGTATGGATAGTATGGAGAAGGGTGGCATAGAGATGCCAATAAATGGTAAAGGATAGGCCAATGATTTGTATGGTAGGTCGGGTACCTACCGTGGAGGAACCTTATGTATTTAACCGAGATGGATTGAAAGTCCACATCCATAGAACATATTCTGTGGTCCCATATTTTTATTTATCTGCACTTCAAGACTACTTTCATTGAAAGTTTACATGTAATGAAATTTTTTGTCTGTCCCCTGAGAAATTCTGGATAGAGAATCCACTTTAAATAGCCACTAATTAATGTATAATTATTTAAAAAAAATTTTTTTAATTTTTGCAAGTTTTTGGGTTTACGGTCAAACATGGAGACCAACAGGAATCATCCAATATAGTGGTTAGGTCAATAATGTAAATACATTGTGGCTGCCCCACCTGATCCTCAGGGCATGGATAGCACTCCAAGAAGTCTTGAATCTGCCCTGATCTTTGAGAATATGCTAAAAATATTTTTAAAAAGTACAAATTATTTGATTCGAAAATATTTTTTGAAGGCTATAATTGTGACAAGATAGAATAATTTGGAGAAGTTTGGGACAAGGGGATGTGGGTCTGGTGCCGACCGTCCACTTTGTCATTCTAGTCGGCAGGTGGCCATATTGGATTTGGATGACCTTCAACCAGGAAAATTAAAGAAATATCCATAAAATTTGTAAAAATATTTAAAAACCTTTTAAAATTAGTTTTGAAATTTTTAAAAAATGTTGAAGCAATTAAAATTTTGAATGTTTGGGTAAATTGGGATCCTGGATTCAAAGCCAACCGACTGCCATATTGGATATGGGTAATCTTGACATAACTTGCACAACCTTGAACCCAAAAAAATCGCCAAAAATAAAATAAATAATTATTTTAAGGAATACATGTGTGAGGTCTGGGGTTCGATGACTGGTGGAAATACTAAGCTTCCGACATGGCTGACCCTCGCGAGGTCGGCTGGCGTCCATCTCGTCAGCCATGTTGGATGTCGGTGAACTTGAATTTTGTTTAAAAGGACCGGTCTCCAAATCACTATAATTTACCAACTGTGGTATAACATTTGGTAGAAGCTGTAATTTAAAGATAGACACTGGTATGTATAAATGTAATGCACCTTTGCTTGACTCGGGACAGCACGTGTTGACTTCATTATCTCCTGTTAAATACACTACATAAAATGTTCGCAGGTGACGAGGGAACTCTCATAATGAAGCATTATGGCACTTGGTAGGTAGTTAGCCGGACTTAAAGTCTCGTCAACAGTGTGTTCATTAGAGATGGAATGACAATGGGCACATGCAGTTTATGCAAGGTGATACATTGAAGGACATCAAGAATTGCAAGGATTCGTCTTTTGAGAGCCAGAAAATGATGTCAATACCTCCTGCTGCATAAATGAGTACTGATTCCACAGTCGATTATAAAGACAGTCAATGCTAATTACGAAATGAGAGACCTACGATGTGTGGTAAAGTCGGTATGTGTGGAATGTACACTTGCAAGACGTTCGCATGAAGTCAACGAACTTCAAAATAAAAAGTCGTAAGCTCTAAATACTGATGATCACCATGCGACTTGTATAAAGAAATGTTAACTTTATATTGAGGATGAAACAAGAGTTGAAGACGATCATGACTTCATGTCGATGAAGTATCTGATGAAAAGGACGATGATTCTCTCGACGTTACCACACATTTCACCGACGAGTTTCCTTCGACAAGTGGTGTGACGAAGGCAGAAGGCTCGTTACATATCTCCGGAAGACCTGAATGAACTTGTTGATAGACTCGGATATTTGAATGGCCTGCAAAAACGCTGGGATCTCTCACTCATTGTTTAGATACCGTCAATCATTGAAGAACTGAAGGATCGGAGTTATATCAGATGAAACTGTTGGCTACTACTATCCATGATCTGCGAACATCTGAGAAATGTAAAAATCGGAATGTACAAAATAATTTGAAAAATAGTATGTATATAATAAGTAAATAAATTAGATGTATGTAGACATAATAATGTGTGTTTAAATTATTTTACAGCCTCTTCTGCTTCTCTGAAAGTGGTGTAAACAATCGATTGCGACAGTCTAGTTTAGACAACATTTTAGTGATGGAGGAGGGCTAAGATATTATGTATAACTCAGGCCGTTTAAAATCGACTAAGTTCTACATGGCGAACAAATGAAATGAGATATTTTTTTTTAGGAATGTTTCGAAACTAGTTGGTTGGCCTGGTAAGTTGGCTTGGCAAGTTAGTATGACCTTTGGGCTTGGTCAGCTCTGGTAGAAATGTTTTGCGAAGATTTTGTGCAAAGAGTTAAGCTACGAGACTCTCGGTATGAAACTTTTTTCGGAATTGTTTGCATAGGCGGGTGGTATTTATGGTTGGTCTAGCCGGTTTTGCAGGAACTGGTCTCACCAAGAGCTAGTTTTGGGCTCAGTCAGTCTCCCTAGGAACCAGTCTTGAGTGGAGTCAGTTTTGTGTGCAGTCAGTCGTTGACCTGTATGGTTAGTCTGTATGACCGCTTGTCGTGACCAGCTAGTAATGGAAACATGTATGGACTGTGATTCTCTCGATTTTTCGAGTTGAATGTCATTGGGGATAATGTCACGGTCGACAACAAACAACATGGTGACTGGAGTCATAAATGTAATTTTTTCCTTTTTTTAGGATAATTTTTGAATTTTTTAGTTTTTCCTCGATTTTTATTGTTGGGAGTGTGGTTGTGTGGGATGGAGGGGGGAATGTTAATACAATGTGGTTGATNGGGGGGGTGGAGATCAGTCGTAATTTAGACATGGTGCTGGGGGAACCTCTGGAAATGCGAGATTTTAAAATAATTTAAATACATGTTTTAATATACACAATTTTTATAAATTAAGAAAAAATTTAACTTATTTAGATTTTTAAGTGTAAGGTTACTAGGGTCAAGATCAAGAGTCATGGTCGCTGACAACCAACATGGCTGACCTGCCGAGGGTCGGTCGTGTCGGGAACTTGGTCATTCGACCGTTTCTTCGAACCTCGGACCACCTGTGTGTACGCCTTTAATGTTTTTTTCCTTGGGTTCATGGTCATTAATGGTTATGGGCATGGGGTCAAGGTCATGGGTGTAAGGTAATTATCACCCATATCCAACATGGCGTTCGGTAATTTTATTAAATTTTTAGAAGTTTTTAAATATTTAGTTGTTTTTTAGGTATTTTTGAAAATTTTTCGAGTTCAAGGTTATCAAAGGGAATAGGCATAGTTCAAGGTCACCCAGATCCAAGATGGCTTTCGGTAGACCGGAATGACGGTGCGGGCAGTCAGTGCTGGATCCCCATCCCCTTGTCCCAGACTTCTCCATATTATTCTAAGATCATTGCACTAACGTGATAGAACATCCGCTGCTGGTTGGGGGAAGGATAAGTTTAGGTAATAATTATATTTACAGAAATTCACATTTTGTGCACTCNAACATCCGCTGCTGGTTGGGGGAAGGATAAGTTTAGGTAATAATTATATTTACAGAAATTCACATTTTGTGCACTCTTTTTACCCAAAAGTTTAACTTAATTCATATTGAAACTGTAACTTTTTAAAAACCCTCTAGGTCAATTTCTTTAATAATATCAATTTCTTTAATAACCTGCCTCCCTTCCCCCACCCCTTAAAATGTTTCACCTTAAATAAAAACCTGCCACTTTCCTCAGCCTTCAAGTAAGATGTGGAACTACTATGATGTAGTAGTAAACCATGCTTCACATAACTTATAAAAATTAAATACATACCATACATTTGATGCAGCTACAGATCTTCTACAGATGTTGAACAATGATTGTTAGTTTTGCCCATCCTTTTTTCATGGTATCATACCTAATGTTTACATAACATTTGATCAAATTCAGAATATAAATGCTAAGTGTTAGTCAATTCATTCAGCATAGCTTACATTTAATGAAAATCAGGAATGAACTCACCAAGCTTTTTATTTTGTAGTTTCTCGTAGTGGTGTTTGTGTAGTTATACCTATAGCCAACTAGCAATTCTATTGAGCATAATTGCAGGAAAACTTTCATATAAGATATTCACTGTAAAGTGAGCACTTTAAGGGCCTCCCAACATGCATTAACCACTAATAAATATTATTTATTGCGGACGTTAACTTTTGAGAGTAATAAAATGTATACATTGTGTTTATTAGTCACATGGCAATGCTCATATTAAAAAGTGTCGAAAAGATAGAAATTGGGGAAAGTAAAAAAGTAGGACCTTATAAATTGCTGATTTTTCTGTGAATAGCCTATAATTTACCTTATGGAGTATGTATTAAAATAAAATAATTTAAAAAACCACAAAATGAATATTAAATTGCATGTCTTTCCTGGCACGTAAGAGTGGTTGAAGTGAAAGGAAGTAATCTTCCACTTCCAGTGATGGGACATATCTAATGTTCCAGAGAGAAGAATGATACTAATGAGGAGAAGATGCATTTGGCTGCAATGGTGAGATGAGAGAGAAGAGAACCCGTTGACCATGTTCACTGTCTCTCCCCCATATAAAAAGTAGGAGCAACCCTGCAGGGGTTTAGATGACGTTGGCTCTGGAGAAGGTCAGCAAGCTAACCTTGGAGCTTGAACTGAATTGCATAGTATTTTAAATACCTGCATCGTACGTCTTGAACTATAAAAAAAACACACTTGAGATGCAATACGTAGACTACTTTGAAAACCCCACGCACATTACAAACACTATTTACAAACTCTCCAGCATAGCTAAAAACGGTCTGTCCATACCGCCCTATCGCAAAATGTGCTGGACGGAAACACTAAAGCTATTATAGGAACGTGTAGTAAACTTTGCTACAGACTTTGCTCTACTAAAATGATAGGGCCACCTCTTAAAGTTTCATAGTTCCAGTGGTACAACAGGAACCCTATACACCATTTAATTAACGATTTGGCATGTAGGTAAATGTGATGGGGCGATAGGTACGCGGGTCGGTGCCGCCCTCATTGCTCCATATCGTTTATATGCCTCGAATGACCAAAAAAAAAAAAAACTGTGCTTCAGGTACATAGCACTCTTGACCGTGGAATACCAAAGTTTATTGTCCACTGCTGGCCATTAAAATTGCAACACCAAGAAGGGTCCACTTGAAGGACGTCATATATGGGGAATGCATAGGGCAGGGTAGTACAATGAAGTGATAAGATGTTCGGCCGAGTGGCGCAGCATGTGCGCCAATGACGACACTGATAAGTGGTGGTCGAGGAGTCATTGAAAGGTAGTGGCATTATGTTTCCCGCCATTTGTGTGCACAGACAGTGAGTATGCCACATCGAAGAACAAAACCCGCCGTTGACCACAGGAGAATTGTGGCCTATCAGGATTGTGGATTATTCCAGCATGAAACTGATTCTCAATTTGGACAGAATGCGAAAACAGCGAAGCCGATATGGGATTAGTGGGTTGAGGAAGGATGTGTAGGAAGCCAGTGTCTCCATCGCACCAAGGAGTGCGAAGACAGACATCTGATGCTCATAGCGATTACAGACCATACAGCCACATCAAACGCCCTCACTCAGGAGTCAGGCATGTGGTACATCTATCTGTGGCTGCCACTGACTGCTCACCACAGACATCTGCGGCTGCAGTGGTGCATGGAATGTTGGACCTGGAGAGACAAATGTCATGCCATCGTCTTCTCCAACGAATGCCACTTCTGATTGCAACATCACGATGGTCACATCCATATTTTGTGGCACTGTAGTACACGTCTGGCCAAGTCCTGCATTATTCAGCATCATACCGGCTCAGTATCTGGAGTTATGGTATAGGGTGTCATAGGATTCTAGCCCTGCTCGCGCCTAGTCTGCATCTCTGGTATGCAGACCAGCAACAGTTAAATCACTGAGGTGTTGTAGCCTGTGTTCCCTACCTTCAGGGCCATACTGGGGCCCTGTACAAACAGGACAATGTGCGACCGCATTGACACATCGTCAGACGGTTCCTGGATGACCACCATGTTGCACTGCTTCCTTGGCCTGCATGTTCATCGGATATCTCGCTCATCGGAAATGTGTGATTCATGTTCGGACGAAGACTATCCTGTCACAGGACATCAGTAGTCTCAACGGATGAACTTTGGACATGCATCGAAGTAGCATGGGTGGAGATGTCCTATGGACATCCAAAGTCTCTTACTCTCAATGCCGCATCATGTAGGCGCGGTTATTGCCGCCTTTGGGGGAGCCACTCAGTACTGATTTATCCATATTATGTAAGTTATACCGAGCCTCAAGAGTTATAATGTCATTTGTTTATGATCAAGATGACCATTCTGTCCAATAAATCTGGTCCTGCTTGTGATAACTCATATTCTTCTTTATTTTGCAATTTTAATGGCCAGCAATGTAAATAGAATATTGATCGAAGGTCAATATCTGTCCCGCTTACATATCCAAGGTAGCCACCAGTTTCCCTTATTTTTTTTTTTACCAGCTCTAGCTATTTACGATTTCTGTCAATTCAGGATTTTCAACCATGCTTAATTAATCAAGATACGTGCTACTATAGTTAATTTGTATTAGATGCCTTGTGAGAAATTGTGTTGATGGGAGTGAGGGTTCATTCCAGCTCTTCATTGTACCTTCATAAATATAATATGTTTAGTTCAGTTAGTTTTCTTTTTGCGGGAGAGACGCATTTACAGTAAGAATATTTTAATATGTAGCATTTGATGGTGATAAATTTTCAGTCACAATAATAATTAAATTAAAAATTTCTGATGGAACTAAATTAGTATAAATATTAATTGAGCAGAGATATTAGTTATTTTTTTAATTTAGTGAACTGACAGGATTATTTTAGTCTACTTTCCGAAGGAAAGAAAGGCTTTTATGGGATCACTTTGCTGTATATGTATGTGTCGCTCATAAAAACTTTTGAATGTGTGAAAACGAATTTCACCAAGCTCGGTACACCGAAAGTACTTACTTAGTAAGGATATATGACGCCGGGCATTTATTTAGAAAATGGTGACCATTTGAAAACCAAGGGTATATGTCATATCTCCGGAACCATTCAACCGATGTTAACCTCCTTTAGTGTTGACAGTGTTTCATATAAGCATTGAATTTACACCAAAAAAAATTAATGGCCCACCATTTTGGAAGATCGAACCGCATGGAAAATTATTACTTTTATGTTATATCTCGAAAACTACTCAATCAATTGTCGCCAAATTTGATAAATATGTTTTACTATGGTAGGCCATGTAAACATATGCAATTTAAGTTGATTAGGCACCTATTTTGAAAATGGTAGCATACAAATATTGTAGGTTTATTTTGTATATCGACCAATTTCGACCAAACCTCATATGCCAGAACATTGCTACTTTTGTCCATTATTTTGTAAGATAGGACCACATTAATTAATCAATCAAGTTTTTATGTCATATCAAGGAAAACAATTGACCGATCCTACCAAATTTGGCAAACAAATAGTACTGCGGCAGATGATTTAAACTGGCGTGTTTCAAGTAGGCCAGATACTTATTTTCAAAATGGCGACCATATAACCAATTTAGCTTGTTATGATATATCGTCGAAGCCATGTTATAAATTCCATCTTATTTTTGTATGCTGGCGGTATATACTTTAACCATCGAATGTGCCAACACAAAGTCTCTTGTCCGCCATTTTGTAGAATAGCAACACATGGATAACATTTTTTACCTCATATCCTTCGAAAAAAAACCAACAGTTTCTTACTAACTATGGAAAAGTAGCACTATGGCAGGTCATGTAAATTAAAAAGTGTTTAGGGTGGGTCAAAAATTTCCAAGATTGCGGCCATATAAACATTTTAGGTCAGTGTGTAATAACTACGAAACAAATTTAAACATAATTTGGCATGCTGGCAGTATCCATTATACCCATCAAATTTGTCTCTACAGAGTTTCATTCCTCTGCCATTTTCTAAGAGATCCCAGATTCCAACATGATAAAATACAGTTTGGTAATCTCGGTAAACAATCAACTGATTCCTACCAAATTTTGCGAGGAAGTTGTGTTGTGGTAGACCATATTAATGTACACTGGAGAGCCAAAAAAAAAAACTGGTTTAGAGGTGCGTATGCAAATAATAGAGGTATGGAACCAATCACAGTAACGCGATGAGGTCGGCAGCGCCTATATAAGACAACAAGCGTCTGGCAAAGTTGTTAGATCGGTTACTGCTGCTACAATGGCAGGTTATCAAGATTTTAGTGAGTTTCAACGTGGTGTTATAGTCGGCGCACGAGAGATGGAATATAGCATCTCCGAGGTAGCGATAAAATGTGGATTTTCGCGTGCGACCATTTCACGAGTGTACCGTGAATATCGGTAATCCGGCAAAACATCAAATCTTCAACATCGCTGCAGTCGGAAAAAAGATCGTGAACGAACGGGACAAACGACGACTGACGAGAATCATTACACGTGACAGACGTGCAACCCCTTCTCAAATTGGCGCAGATTTCAATGCTGGGGCATCAACAAGTGCCAACCTGAGAACTATTTAACGGACCATCATTGATATGGGCTTTCGGAGCCGAAGCCCCACTCGTCTACCGTTGTTGACTGCACGA
Source organism: Clitarchus hookeri (assembly GCA_002778355.1). Classification (NCBI taxonomy): domain Eukaryota; kingdom Metazoa; phylum Arthropoda; class Insecta; order Phasmatodea; family Phasmatidae; genus Clitarchus; species Clitarchus hookeri. The sequence goes on from NQII01000643.1 coordinate 200,985, forward strand.
CACAAAGCTTTACGCCTCGCCTGGGCCCGCCAACACCGCCATTGAACTGTTGATGACTGGAAACACGTTACCTCGCCTGACGAGTCTCGTTTCCAATTGTATCGGGTGGATGGACGTGTACGGGTATGGAGATATCCTCATGAATCCATGGACCCTACATGTCAACAGGGGTCTGTTCAAGCTGGTGGAGGCTCTCTCACGGTATGGGGCGTGTGCAGTTGGCGTGAAATGGGACCCCTGATACTTCTATATACGGCTCTGACAGGTGACAGATACGTATGCATCTTGTCCCATCACATGCACCCATTCATGTCTATTTTGCATTCCGAAGGACGTGGACAATTCCAGCAGGACAATGCGACACCCTACACATCGAGAGTTGCTACCGAGTGGCTCCAGGAACACTCTTCTGACTTTAGACACTTCCATTGGCCACCTAAATCACCAGACATGAACATTATTGAGCATATCTGAGATACCTTGCAACGTGCTGTTCAGAAGAGATCTCCACCACCTCGCACTCCTATGGATTTGTGGACTTTCCTGCAGGATTCATTGTGTGAAATGCCTCCTGCATACCTTAAGACATTAGTCGAGTCCATGCCACGTCGTATTGTGGCACTTCTGCGTGCTCACGGGGGGCCCTACACGATATTAGGCAGGTGTACCAGTTTTTTAGCTCCTCAGTGTATATGTTTTAAGTGTGCCAGACACTCATTTTCAGAATGGCGGCTATCTAAATATTTTAACCGAATGTGCTATATATACGAAACTGTGTTACCGATTTTAACTTAATTTTGTATACTGACAGTATATATGACAAATACGTAACCTTTTTGACTCCATTTGTGAATATCGTCACATCTATAATTGAGGTTTTATGTCATATATATTTCGAGAACCAATCAACTAATCAACCAATCTCAACCAAATTTTACACACAACTGGTGCTACAGTAGGGTATGCACACTTACATTTTTTAGGTCCGGTATGCTTTTATGGCGTTAATATAAATAATTTAGGTTAATCTGTTATGTATATTAAAATATTCAACACAATTTAACGAAATATTGTACACTAACAGTATTCATAAGAGGCATCAATTATGCATACAGAAACCCCGTTTTGCTGGGTTTTTTTTTTTAGTGCCTTGTGAGAAATTTGAACATTTTGCCATATTTCCGGAATAATTAAACTAATTCCCACTAAAATTTTTACACAATTTATGGTACAGAATGTCATGTAAACTTACATGATTTGAGAGAATCAGACATTGATTTTCAAAATGGAGGCCATATAAATATTTTGATAACTTCGTCTTATCAATTACACAATTTAACCAAATTAAACCAAATTTTTTATGCTGACAGCATCTAGAAAAAGTATTGTATACATAAGGTCTTTTTTTTAAGCAATTTTGTAAGATAGCACCAAATAATAAAACACATATTTTATTCCGTATCTCAGGGAGCAATCAACCGATTTTCTCCAAATTCTTCACACGGTAGACCGTGTAAACGTACGTGTTTTATTGACTTGGGCACTTATTTTCAAAATGACGGTCCTGTAAATATTTCAGGATAGTAAACCCTATAATTCAAAACAGACTGATTACATCCGAAGTTTATGTTCCGAATCCTACCTCCGTAGTGCATTTGATTGCGTGCTAGCTTATGGTAGTAGGTTTTCAGGGTTCGAGTCATATGTAAGGCGCATGTGTATTTGTAAGTGTTCTTTACTGCTGCGTTTTTTTCTTGTTTAATCTCTAATGCTATTGCTCCCAACGAGATGTCAAGGTCTGCCTGCGATATAAGCCTTTAATAACTATTAAAAATCATTTGCATCCATGTAGAGGAAAGTAGGCTCTTCAGTAACTTCTTGTTTTATTTGCTGTCAAAATTTTGGATTGACTGAGGGATTCTTGCAGAATTTTTTCCGCATGTGTGTGGTAACTGTGCCGCGTTGTTTAAACGCATTCGGCATCTGTCTGTGATATCACAGGAGAATGTAAGGGGCGGGGGGGG
>NQII01000643.1:203492-255979 GCA_002778355.1 Clitarchus hookeri
AAAAAAAAATAACATTTTAAAAATAACTTAAATTGTTAGCGACTGGAGTTCTTTATGGTGCAAAATACTGATTCTTGTAACCAATAAATTTGCGAACAGTTATTCATCATTTTGGGATCTTTAGCCTAACCGTCCACTGGAACCGTGAACGTCCAAATAATCGTTCGGCCGTGTACGGACGTCTAAACGGACGACCGGCAGAAGAGCCGCTCGATCGTCCACTGGAGCCGACGGTTGGCCGACGAAAAGAAAATACGCTGTCAGTTACCACCTGGATGTCCTCGTGCTACATGCTAGTAATAAACAATTATCGGGATGGATGTGGAGGATACGTTGTTGTTATTATTATTAGACAATTCCTACCGTATGAGGAGACGTAGAGCGAAACAACGAAAATATTAGGTACACCCGATACTTAGGGAAAGTTGTCACCTGGGTGAGTTTCGCCATATACACAATAAACTTCAAGAGGATAGTGCCAAGTTTTTCGATTAATATCGGATGAGTGTTGAGACATTTCAGTATATTTGAAATATAATTCGTCCATCAATCTCAAAATGGTCAAATTTCAGAGCAGTTTTACAACCTGATGAACGGTTGGCAGTGACCTTAAGGTAAGTAGTACATATAAAACAACTCGTTAACCCTTAAAAAATGTAATTTTACTTGTTCAGTGAATCATAATAAAAAAAATACGAAAGTGCATAATTATATGTAAGCAGAGGATATAATAGCATGGTCTACTCATTCTCAGGAAAGCTTGAAAAATTACATTGTACAGAGACCATTTGTTGTTTTGACAGAGGATTTCCAGTGTTCTGTTGTTGATAACCAAGTGAGTAGGGAGAGCTAAAAGGTGATGGAGGTGTCACTGTCGAATATCCTGATGATGAATACTGTGGTGGTTGGGTAGCTCTTTCTTCCTCCTCGATGAGTACTTGTTGGAGCTTATTTCTGACGCTAATTTTCTGTGATTAGGAACCTTCATTAGAAAAGGAAGCAGACTTACCAGAAACCGATAATCGCTGTTTTGTTTATCACTGGCATCAATCGCTTCGTCTCCCGATTTGTGCTCAACAACTTTGTTGTGCTCTTTCCTGAACGTGTTCCGAAGCCCTTGCCATTTTTCTTCACCTCCTCCACTGAAACACAAAGAATACCAAGAAATGTTAATTATTTATTGATAAAACATATTTTTATAAAATGTGTTTTTATGTATGTTGTTTATGTTATTTATTTACGTTCTGTTAAATTATGTTATTCATTTTTGTTTTAGGTACTTGGCTACGAACTCGTTCTTTAAAACATTGGGGCATTCCTCTAGAATTTCCGATGTGACGGTTGGGCGAATCGTAAAGGAAACATGCGTGGCGATTTGGGACAACGTCCATGCTGTACATATGCGCTCTACCGAAGATGATGCTGTCTCTATAGCTAAACAATTTTGGTATCGATGGAAATTTCCACATTGTGTCTATTTTTCTATTGTTTTGCAAGCCATTGCTGGACCGGATTATAGGTTCTTAGCTATTGACGTCGGTGCCTAAGGCAAAGAGAGTGATGGTGGCATTTTCAGGCATTCAAACAACTGTAAAAAAAACTTAAAGCAGGGTCATTGGGTACTCGTCGGCTCTCTGCTCTTCCAGGAACTGATGTCCTAGTCCCTTACGTACTCCTAGGCGATGAAGCGTACCCGCTAAAACCCTACCTGATGATTTACCGTATCCTGTGTCCAAACTCGGTCCTTTAGAAACTATTTTCAATAAGCTACTTTCACAAGCTCGTCAAGTAGCAGAATGCGCTTTCGGTATTATGTGTAGCACGTGGAGACTGTTGTACAAGACTAATGAGATGAACCCTACCGAAGCAGGCAAAGTTGTTAAGTGCATTTGCTTGTTGCATAACATAACAATTGATAGAGAAGGGGCACCGACACAGTGTGTGGCTTCCATTGTTGATCAGCAAACACATCGTCAATCGGAAAACAGGTTTGCTTCCGTTGGCGAAACCTAGTGGTGTCAATGAGGTACATGCTATCAGAGAAAAGTTCAAAACGTTCTTTTGTACAGAAGCAGTGAATACGTGATTTCATTCTATGCATATACGTTAAATTGTACATCCATAGCTCGTACCTACTCACAATAGCTTAGTTTACGTCAATTGCGTGCTTTATAGATTGAATTTCATACTACGTCTGCCATTATTGTACAGTTATATAATGGCGATATTGAAATGTTTGTTATATTGTAATAATAATAATTTTAAAATCTATTAATGATAAAATAATTTTATCAACTTACCTTGAGCATCCATATCCTCAGCTTTTGTTGGCCATAGTGTCCGGTTGTTAATTTTGTCACGCATATCCCACAAGGGAAGGTGTTCTTGCATTAAACTAATAAGTTTTTCGGCGTCCGTGACAAAGTTACTACACAAAGAAACCCACGTGTTAAAATAGGAAAACGTCTGCTTCAGGTGATATTTCTTCGAAATGTACATAGGTAAAATAAACACTATATTTTAGAGGTCACTTACAGACGTGAATACACAAACCACAATGTTCGGCTGAACGGGACCGGAAAATCCCATCCCGATGGGATCAGACCGTCTGTCGGCCGTCTACGGCCGAATACGCCATGTGTAATGGACGCGCGCCAATGTCTTCTGTTGTCGGAGCGTATGGCTGTGTATGGCCGTAGACGGACAAGCTGTCGGTCGGTTGAAGTATGTTCCGGTGGACGGTCAGCCTTAGGGTTCCGCCTGCTTGGCGCTTGAACTGCGTTGCAGTGTGCTTTAATCCCTCGTTTTTTGACGAAACTATTAAACGTGACTCCAATACGTTTACCTACGAAAATACATCGTACACTATACGAGGACGGAATGATACTTTGAGGTTTCCGCGTATGTTATAAATATTATTTTTAAGCCCTCCAATATAGTTAAAAACGGGTTTTCAGACTGCAGTATCTTAAAACGTACTAGCCGTACACGAACCAAATTACGATAGTAGCCTGTACTGAACTTTGCCACACATTTTTAATCAACAAAACGATAGGGACACCGCTGAAAGTCCCGTGGGTACACTGCACTACGGGAACACTGCACGCCAGTTCAGAGCCCTGTGCGTAGCGGCGATGGCGCTCTTGTAGCGAGCGCGTGCCAGTGTAACCCTTATAGCTCCCGCGCTTCTCGGCCAAAAAAGGATAAATCCATGTATGCAGGTGGCCCCTTAATGTATTGCATTTTGGTTCTCGAAATTCAATCAAATTTTCAGAATAAGAATAAAACATCACCATTCGCTCTGGGAAAATATATTACAAGATCATGTAAATTTATATCGCAAGGGTAACTTGCCGCTCCACGTTTTTCAAAAAGGTGAGAGAAAAGTTAATATTCTAATATAACCAAAGTTTGTTCAGTATATTGGGTGTTATGTCATTTTCTGTTACGTGTTTTTGATCAAAAAGTTGAGTCTACAACCATATTTAGGTTAAAATTCTGTAAACCTAAATAGGAGCAATCTCCAGTACGCTTCACTGCTCCGTACGTACAGTATTCATTCGAGCCACCGCCGTGTGTTCATTAGCTGCTGCATTCGGGAGGAGGTAAACGTTGCTAGGCCTGCACTGAGAAAACACAACGCTAGTTTGCTTCTCGCTGAGGTAAACTGTGTGCTGGACGCTCGGTGACTGCCAGCCATTTGCGAACCAGAGCAGCAGAAACTCCCGTCGATTAGACTACCAGCGGAGAAAGCATTGGCTTCGCTTGACACTTATTCCTTGCGATGCCTGAATTCGATGGTGTACGGAGTTCAGTCTTCTGCATACTCAAGTTGCCATTTGTTCAACGCCTACTGCCACAGTGGGGCGTGGTAATAAACATTAGGCCAATCAAAGAAGGTGACGCAAATTTACAATTTATTTAAAGTATAGCGTATCGCCAAATCACACGAATTCTTCAGTCTCCGTGAAACATGGCTCAGATTTTATAACATCTGTTAGCCGTACTTAACCCTTTCAGACCCGCATTAATGTATGGTTTCAAATGTTGCAAATGCACGCATGCGCTTGCTTCGTTATAACAACCAATGAGGCACAGGCTTTGTGTTCAGCTATGATAATACCTAGGCGAACCAGTTACTCAAATGGAAGATATTTGGGCATTGAGTCTCGCTGTGTACAGCACTGGTTGGGTCTGAATGAGTTAAGATAATGAATCTTGTTTTAAATTCCACGTTTGTACCAACTACAAAGCGTAGTAGGTAGAGCGCCGACCTGCGATGCGAGAGTTAATGGATAATGTATAAATCATGGGTGTCGTTATCCATGGAATGGTGTGAGTGGGGGGGGGGGAGGACATATATTTTCATTAAATATAAATTTTAACGTTGTACGCCTTACGATTTAATGATACGGTATACAATGCAAATAAAATCAAAATTTAATAGCTGCTCTGTAAATTTATAAAAAATATATATTAATATATAAAAAATAGAACAAAAAATTATTTCAGATTACTCGACGGCCACTGGTTGTCCGTAGCATGCGTTTACGCTCACTTCGCCGTGCTCCAATATTTTTTCTGATCCCCTTGCCCATTCAACATCTTTCCTGTACCTTCTGCAGTGAGTTCCGTTTTATAAGCACGGGTTCGTTGTAAAATGGACACGGAACACTTAAACTGAAAAAAAAAGTGGACGAATGGGGATGAATTTAAGCTATTATATAATATATCGAAACGTTATGATCTGCATTCTACGAAATAAATTTACTTTATTACAATATATTGACATAAGTATAATAACAAACACACTTCATTTTAATATTCATGCTTTGTTTATTACAAAATAAATAGTTCTTAATAAATAATACTTTAAAGTTTTAATTAACCTCTTGACGTTCATATAAAATTTTCTTTTCAGATATTCCAAAATAGGAGGTTTTTGGTGTTACGAGGTTTAAACAATAATGATAACAGCCACCTCAAATTCGTCAATGAACGAAATACTCGATTCCTATTGGCTACACGGATTCGCGGACACGGAAGTGTTGGGAGTTGACCAGCTTTCTTACGTTCTACCGTTGGTATCCGTAAACGCACGCGTTTCATTGGAGATTGAACACGGAGTATTTTGTGTTATTCGCTTTCGTGATACCTAAATATCCGTGTTTTTGTATAACAGGCATAAAGGCGATATATGTTAGCTTACTCTGGCTTAATCGGTTAGGTTAGGTGCGACAAAGTACGAATTTGTTAGTTTCAATCGACTCAGGGTGAGTTCAGTTCTTCACAGACTGTTTCTGTATAATATTTAGAGCGTAAGAGTTGCTCGGCCCATTCTGCATATAAAACCTATAAAATTTCGTTACCGTCGATGCCAGGTGTGAAAATATAGCCATCTTTGTTGCTACGTTTCTATGCGCATGCGCACACAAATACGCGCGCGTACGCGCGGAAAATCTGTAACTAAAAAAATATAGAAAGAAAGAATTTTTTTATGCCGCTGTATTAACTGCTTGGGGACAAAAGTTACAGCAACTTTTCTAATATCAAACGAATCAAAGATTTCATTGTGAACCAAACATTTTATAGGATAATCGACACTTTATTCTGTGTGTTTTCCTATACATATATAAATATTAACAATCGCACTAGCAATCAAAGTAGTGCAACTACCACCTAAAAAAAACATTGTACAACACGTGGCCAAGAAAGGCAAATTATTCTGGAAGGGGCGAGGTGCACTCTCTCTTTTCCAGCTAGAGACATACTTGGTAAACAGCAACTAAATCTATTACCTAAAAAATTAATTATTTTTAGTTACAGATTTTTTTTTACCTGCGCAAGTGTTTGTGCGCGCGCGTGTGTGTGCATGCGTGCGAGAGAGAGAGAGAGAGAGAGTGTGTGTGTGTGTGTGTGTAGAATCNAGAGAGTGTGTGTGTGTGTGTGTGTGTAGAATCGTAGCTACAAAATTTGGCTACGGTCTCACATGTGACGTTGAAGGTGATAGGGAAATATGTTTATACAGGGGTTGGATAAAAAGTAATAGCAACACTGTTATAATTCATACGTGACTTTTTTGACAGAAGATAACCTGTTACATTCCTTCAATGTAATTCCCCCCTTCCAATATCTATCACCTGCTGCCATACATGTGGAAGGCGTCGTGCACCGTCAGCGCGTCAATTATGGCACGGATGATGGCTTCTCGTGTGTCGTAGTGCTTCCCACGAAGTGGTTCCTTCATTTTGGTGAAAAGGTCGTAATCGCACAGACACATATAGTGTGAATACGGCGGATGTTGCAGTATCTCCCACTGTCAGTTACGCAGGAGCTCCGCCACCGTACAATACGGAATGCTGCATCACCACACGCTTCACGCAGTCCCTGAAACATTGTTGTGCACTCCGACCACGTGCCACTTCAATCTTGATCTACGCACGTTGTTCGTCTTTCCTAAACATATTGTTAGGGTGCTCTCACTCTCCTACTCTGCTACCACTCACCACACTTCCTAGTCTCACAGTCCCTGATCAGCTACGGAACTCTTGGGGTCTGCGTGAATTGTTACAAGTCGCCAGGGGCGTAACCGAGTTTGTGAGGGATAAAGGTCTTAATAAAACTAAAATAACTATTTCTTTAAATTTATTTATAATGGTATCAAATATACACAGCTATTATTTACAACCTTACACTGCCTATCTCTACTATTAAAACTTGTTATTCTCAGTGAGTGGTGCGATATTTCGTGTCAGTTCCAAGTTTTATTATTTACACATATTAAACCCAAATGTCTATTGCCATCGTTTAAAATGTCCGTCACTCACGCATCCAGTTCAACAGTCGCGCCCATCAGTCTCATTCTCCACAGTACCGATGCTCGCAGTCCCAAGGCTTTACTCTCGCTGGTCACTGCCGTCGCCGCCTCTCGTCACTTCGCTTGTTCACACACCTGGCACTTAAGACCTACCAAGGATATCCAGACTGTCGACTTGTGGGCCAGCTGCGAATTATATAGTTCAGGCTGCCCAATACAGAGGGTTCCTAGCTCACCGAGTCGCGCTGAAGAAGGCGAGGGTAATGACCCGAACAGTCTTGCAACGATAACCCCAGACATTAAATTCTCAAGGATGGTAAGTTGCATGAGACCCAATAGGTTTATCGCGGCACCCCTTTGTAAATATCCGCAGTCCTCGGATTACCATCTGCCCTTGACACACTGCACTTTGGACGCTCGAGCTGAACGGGGCAAAGGACGCAACGCAGAGCGGCAACATGTAACAGTATAATATTTTAACAGTCTATGCTAAACTGAACATATCCTGAGCTAAAGGAAACTTATATGCTAACGCACCTGAGCTGATATTGACGGTAAAATTATTTAATAAACATGTTCGGAAATGGTGTATTTACAATTACAGTAAATCTGTGATTTTTACCATTGTATTAGTGAAAGCTAACACAGCCTCTACTGCAATAAGTACTGGAAAAGGGTTGGTTACACAAGGTGCGCACAAAAGAGTGAAATACCGCGAAGTGAGAGCCAGACACATGTTGCGGATATGCACTGTCCTTAGAGCTTTCGAGCATATCTTAAGGTTATTTCGGGAAGAAAACACTGTGTGATACCGGTACCAGTAGCTTTCCGGCATGACTCGTCTTTCCTTTTGTTGGTTCCTGGCAGACTTACACTACGCGAGCAAGCAGCCAAAACGCGTACAGATTTTTTTCTTATCGTCAAAGAAACGCCAACATACACAGCTTTAAAATAAGTAAATCCACGAGGTATTTTGTATAATATACAGTGTTGTTATCTCTGCTCATATGAAGAGTAAAAGTTAATTTAGATCGATTTGCAGGTACGGGCTCGTTTATACAAACAGAAGATTTGCTGAAAACAATCACTATAAGAAAATTCATTAAATTGAGTTGTATCGATTACGCACATTTAAAATTTATCTCTAATTTAAATAGAGGTTCCCCCTCCCCCTTCAACAACGTACTTTTTTCACCTGCAAATTCATATTACATATATCTGCTCCCTTACGCCCAGAGAGAAAAATTAATGGTTTGGAGCAGGTACAGCGAGCGAAATACTGGACGTGATGTCTTTTGTCACAGACTGCAGTGTCTTGCTAACAAAAAAAAAAAAAAAAAAAAAAAATGAGGACTCATTCTTCACTGAAAGTGGCCCTCATTCGTATCGCGGAATTTTTTTCCGCACAGCCATTTGGCTCTTTATCTCGGGCAGCTTCATGTCCTCTCCACTGCTCCCTTGACGCCCCGGCTAATTAAATACATCTTCTGTTATTCCCCTGCTATGTTATTACCGCTTTTTGCTCTTACCTAGAAAAAGCCGCTGAAGCATGTATCCGAGCCGAAATTTTTACCGACTGAAAAGTTCTCAGTTGAGCAAAGATTATGTCAATGAAAATTTATGCAGCGCAATCCTTATACACTGAAGAGAAAAAAAAACTGGTACACCTGCCTAATATCGTGTANGAGCACGCAGAAGTGCCGCAAGACGACGTGGCATGGACTCGACTAATGTCTGAAGGTATGCAGGAGTCAATTCACACAATGAATCCGGCAGGGCAGTCCACAGATCCAATCTCCGCCAATTTGAGAAAGGGTTGCATGTCTGTCACGTTTAATGATTCTCGTCAGTTGTCGTTTGTCCCGTTCTTTCACGATCTTTTTCCGGCCGCAGCGATGTCGAAGATGTGATGTTTTACCGGATTTCCGGTATTCAAGGTACACACATGAAATGGTCGTACGCGAACATCCAAATGTTATCGCTACCTCGGAGATGCTATGTCCCATCTCTCGTGCGCCGACTATAACACCACGTTCAAACTCACTTAAATCTCGATAACCTGCCATTGTAGCAGCAGTAACCGATCTAGCTGCCGACCGTATCGCGTTACTCTAATTGGTTCCATACCTCTGTTATTTGCATACGCACGCCTACACCAGTTTTTTTGGCTCTTCAGTGTATGATCTAGGTAGTAATATAAACCCTGCACCTTCTTTTACATCATACACAATTCTAAAATTATCCTAAAATATTTAAGGGCCTTTAATGAACTAATGTGTTGCATATTTAATCCGGATTTCTTTCTCAGCTCAATTTTTTGACTTCCATATGATTCGAGGAGTGGGGCGGAGAGGAGAGGGTTTCGGCGGCTCTTACGATGTCTTTAGAGCCGATGACGGTGAAACGAGGTAGATATGGAGCAGCGCCGGAATGAAAGGGAGGGGGAAACGGGAGATTCCCGAGAAAATCCATCGATCGGTGGCTTCGTCCGGTACGATTCCTACATGCGAAAGTCCGGGAGTGGCCTCACCGGGAATTGAACCCGGTTCGTCTTCTTGGGAGGCGAGCGCCCTAACTGCTACGCCAACTGCAGCGACTACGATAATTCGTGGGTGGAGGGGAGGCGATAAGCGCCAAGCTTCCTTTCCCCTCTCCCCTCCAAGAGGCAGCAGTGGCGTAGTGGTCAGACCACTTGCCTTCCACCTAGGCTAACTGGGTTCGATTCCCGGCAGGGTCTTTCTCAGATTTTTGCATATGGGAATCGTGCTTCAGACGAAGGCTGTCGAGTACTTTCAAGACGGCGCGCACATTATAAACACCATTTTTGAGTACTCCGAAATTGCTAAAAATGGCCTTTTCAAAGCCCTGTATCTTAAAATAAATGCGCCAGATACATACAAAACTACTCAAGAGCCCTGCATTGAACCTTTCTACAGACTTTCCACCATTAAAATAATAGGGTCACAGCTGAAATTCCCATAGGTACACGCAGTGCGACAACACTGCACGTCAGTTCAGAGCCATGCGCATAGCGGCGATGGCGCACTTGATGCGCGTGGCAGTGTCGCCCTTATCACTCCCGTGCTTCTCGGCCTCAAACCCGGAAAAGCTCTAGGTAAGCAGGGGCATTAAGAGCCTCCCAAATTTTCCCACTTCACTCCTCTCCTATCCCCGACGATCCTGCTTCTACTGCCTTTACCTAAAACAAAAAATTTCATTTCGCGGGTTTTTGTGATCACTGTGGTATTAAAAAATCGTGACATCTGAGTTTCGACCTTATGTGTGTACCACAATTCAGTAATTACGGTCGTGTTCTTCAGTATTGTCGTGAACATAATCAGAACGGGTATTATGCCTAACACTGCGCCAACGTACAAAATACCATGCGGGAAAATAAAAGAAAAAAAAAACCTTCGTAGCATCCATTAGTGGTTACTTAGTAAGGACACGTTTCCGTATCGAACATTTCGATAATATTAAGACTAAAATGATAATACTAAAGTACGTGTACCCACTCAACAAACTATTTCATTTAAAGGGTTGTGTGGGTGGAAAAAATACCGCTGGGATTGCACCTTTCGCCTGAGTACACGATTTACTTTCATTATCACATATTTGCGAGTAATGAATGACCTCGTGTATGAAAACTTATGAACTAGTGATTCCATTTTTCCTTAATGCTCAGTTATTTTACTTCGTATATACTTTCAAGTCCCAAAATTACTGGTGCATCTTAAACTCGAATGTTATTATTATTTTCTCGTTACTTCAGACTTTAGGAAAGTTTTCAAGCATAAACGTACCGATGTGGTTTTATTTGCAAGTTAAGCCAGAAGCATGAGCTAGAAACAAAACTTTTCAGAGGCTCCCCTACACTTAGAGGGCTCTGTTCCACAACCATGCTGCGTGAGCTGTTTGCTCTGGAGAAGCAGCTACGTTCAGGACGTGTGGTAAGAGGAGTGAAGGGGGTCGGCAAACTTGACGCGATGAGTTCTGATCTTGTTGAGGGTCTATCAGGTCAAGTATGAGTACATTTGAAACTGCTACTTGGATGTTGGTATAGGCGCCGCAGTGGCGTAGCCAGACATTTCTCAAGGGAGGTTTACACTGGGTGAAGGGAAGGGAGGGAAGTTGTGCCGGCTTTGGCGGCGTTGACGCGTGTGTCAATTAGCACATATATTAAGAGAATAATTATTTGCATTGTAATAAAATACACCATGGTTTACAGCAGTTACAAATGTTTTATCACGATTACAGGTTTATTAATAAATGCAATAATTATTGACAACCTTAGGGGCGAGGGGAGTGTTACAAACCCCATATCCCCCAGACAATGACTCTAGGTGCCCCATCATGTCTACTCACGCTGCTCTTTCCCCGCAACGGTGCAGTCCTCAGGAAGCAAGGGAAACTATGGTCTGTTCTCTGTTTATTCACACTTTTTGAATAAAACATTTGAAAAATAACCGTATGTATTACGGGTTTGGTTCTTTCCTAAATATATCATGTATCACAAGCCTTTTATACGTCTGTTAACATGAAAGTACCTTATTTTTAGTTGTATTGAAATTTTACTTACATTCTGTCTGTAAATTATAACATTCCATTTACAATTAGTATGAAAAAACCGGGATAAAACAGGTGTGTTGCCCACACCTAGTAAGAAGTAGTTCTTATGCAAAATAATATTATAATAAATGCGCAGGAATGCGTTGCATTGTCCCTTTGGTGTAATTTTTCAGACTTGGTTAAGCTTTGTGTGCATGAGGCGGAGGAATACCCTTGTAGTAGATCTTGGGCAGGGCTTCCGAAATGTTGGAAAGTAACCATGAACAGTCTATACCATGTGTTTCACTCTGTGGCACACGACCGCAATATTGGTAGGCGTCACAGCTACCATCCACCATCGTGGTAGGTGCAGCCGTCCGCCATTTTGGTCAGTGCAGTCCTCCATAATGATAGGTGTAGCTGGCCGCCATTTTGGTTGGCGCAGTCCGCCATATTAAAAGGTGCAGCGTTCCGCCATCTTTGTAGGCGTCACAACCACAGTCTGAAATCTTGGTTTTTCCGTTTATAATTTATTTATACATTACTGGAGTTTGTCTCTCACCTTCGTTCGAATGTTATCTTAGTTTTTTCGTTTTTCATTTGTTTTACATTACTGGTGCTGCCCCCAGCACCGTGCCCAGCAGAAGACTGACCCCCTCAACTCTTGCCTTCCAATATATTTAATTGACCAATTGTCCCACCCCTGATTCTTATTTGCTAGTTGCCCACCCCCTTACAATTTATTAAATTGCTCCGCCAATGTTTATCATTGGCTAATTACTTGAGTGATTTCGGAAACCTTCATTCGACCGATCGGCGGCCTGCTTTAATCACGACGGCGGACTATTTGTTCCCCTTAAAAACTCTTTATAATACACACACCGAACCCCCTTGGGAAATAAGTTATTTTTCTAGCTCTTAGAAATGTGCGCGCGTTGTCTGAGATGTCATAAAATACTTTCGGCCATTTTTGGGGTTTGGAAGGGTGCACTCTCTTAGTGCCTTGGACAAACGGGACGAGTTACCGTACCTGCCGAAATAATTTCTCCTGGTCTACGTACCTTATGCAATTTCGGCCGTATTCAAGTATTTGCCGGCCTACCTTCAGCAGGATGAAGACGTACGGGAATGCCTCCCGTGCAAGGAGTGTTTCGAGGGCTGCACCACCTCGGTTCCCGACACTCCGCATCGCAGAGTTTGGTGAAAGGCCCGCCGAGCAGCCCTCGCGATGTCTGCGCCCGTTGAAGACAAAGTCCCCGTCGAAGACGCCCCCCCCCCCNTGACGTTGAAACGCCCTCGCGGTGGAAGACACCCTCCTCTTAGAAGACACCCTCCCCGTATAAGACGACGTCCCTGTGTAAGCTATCTACTTACAAGCCGTTCCCGTGAAAGATGCTACCCTTCAAGAAATCTACTGGCAAGCCATAAACGGCTAGGAAACCAACCCAGAACACAGGTTCCCGATATTTATGGACCTCGATAAAGATTTAAATAACTTTGTAAAAAAAATTTAAAATTCAGTGTGAGACGGAATCTAAATAATTTTTTTAATCACAATAAAAAATTCCTGCGAAAAAAAAAGTTTTGCAACATACACAGTTTTTGCTCGTTACACTCGTAAACCATCAAGCAGATTGCCATCTCGTACAGTGACAAAGATGAAAACACCAAGGTTTTCACTTTTTTACCGCCGTGTCCATGTCAGCGCCTTGACCGCATCATGCTACAGACGTACCGCATACAGACGTACGAAACGCACGGACTAAGGTGTGATGAGGAAAATATTCCTGACGAGGAAATTCCGGCAATGGTGGACTCTACCATAATTCTTTATTATCCTGTGTATGTCTTTGAAAGACGCTAAGAGTCGGCTATTCGCAGTGCGTGCCCCATAGGAACGAACTTGGTAGACCTTCACAAGCATTGCCGCTGCCCGCCGTTTCAACAGCTCTCGAGACGTACGCCACAAGACTTCACGAGTTCAAAAATAAAAGATATTGCTATGCCCCGTGCAATGCCGAAGCCCTAAGATTGTGAAGTTATGATAACCAGTAGTACATAAAAAAAAATACCGAGGAACCCAGTGTAAAAAAGTATTCCTTGGATTATGCCGAAGAATAATAATATTGCAGTGAGTGTGCATAATTAAATGTGTTTAAAACAATACATAGATTTTTATTTTATCTCGAGTTGTGCCCTTGTCACGTAAGTTAAAAAAAAACACTGTTGGTATAGAAAAAATGATATATATATCATTTTTGTTGTGATTTAAAGAAAATTAATTATTATGTATATCAGTTTTGTTATAATTTAAAAAAAAAAGCAATAAGAGACTAGCCGCTACTAACATAACGCACAAATATTTTACGTGTGCGAACGTAATTATTTAAAAAATGAAATAGTGATTTGGAAAAAAATCATGTGTCGTGTACGAATGCGTTATTCTGCTTTCTATAAAGTAATCAAGGCTCGAAAATCCCAACAACATAGTTAAAACCACTTCGCTACCCGTCACGGTATACGATACGCAAGTTGCTTGATGGTTTACGAGTGTAACGAGCAAAAACTTTGTATGTTGCAAAACTTTTTTTTTCGCAGGAATTTTTTATTGTGATAAAAAAAATATTTAGATTCCGTCTCACACTGAATTTTAAATTTTTTTTATAAAGTTATTTAAATCTTTATCGAGGTCCATACATATCGGGAACCTGTGTTCTGGGTTGGTTTCCTAGCCGTTTATGGCTTGCCAGTAGATTTCTTGAAGGGGAGCATCTTCTACGGGTACAGCTTGCTAGCAGGTAGTTTGCACGAGGACGTCGTTCGTATTCAGCGTAGCAGTCGTTTTCCACGGGCGCAGACATCGCGAGAGCTGCTCGGCGGGCCCTGCACCAACCTCTGCGATGTGGCTTGTCGAGAACCGATGTGGTGCAGTCCTCGAAAAAATCCTTGCACGGAAGGCAGTCCCGTATGTCATCGTCCTACTGCAGGTAGGACGGCAAATACTTGCATATGGTCTAAATTTCGTAATGTGCGTAAACTAGGAGAAATTCTTTCGGAAGGTATGGTAACTCGTACCGTTTGTCCAAGGCACTAAGCGAGCGCACCCTTCCAAATGCCAAAATGGCCGAAAGGATTTTATGGCCTCTCGGACAACACGTGTACATTTCTAAGTGTTAGGAAAATGACTGATTTCTGAGGTGGCTCGGGGTGCGTCTTATAAAGAGTTTTTAAGGGGAAAAAAATTGTCCGCCCTTTCGATTAAAGTAGGCCACCGATTGGTCGAAACAAAGGTTTCCGAAAATATCCAAGTAATTAGCCAATGAGAAACATTGGCGTAGCACTTAAATATATTGGAAGGGGGTAGTAGGGAAACCGACTAATTGGTCGAAAGAATGTTTCCGAAAACACCCGAATTATTAGCCAATGAGAAACATTGGTGGAGCAATTTAATATATTCGAATGGGATGGGCACCTAGCCAATGATAACCAGGGGTTTGGCAATTGGTAAATTAAATAATTTGGAAAGAGGGAGTGGAGGGGTAGTAAGTAGTCTGCTGGACGCCGTGCTGGGGACAGCAACAGCGATGTAAAACAAATTACAAACGATAAAAAACAGAGATGGTGGTCAAACGAATGTGAGAAACAAACTCTAGTAATGTATAAACAAATGACAAACGAAAAATTAAGATGGCGGACGGTGGCTGTGTCGCCTACCAAGATGGTGGATTGTACCTACCAATATGGTGGAATGAGTATGGTTGTGGAGGGGGTGTGGGGGGCCTTCAGAATATTAATTTTTTTTAATATTTTTTATTTTATTTTTTTAATATTTCATAATAATTTTGTAATATTATTTATTATAATTATTTTTATAAATTTTAGGAATTTTTTGGTTTTTCTGGGTTTTTAAGGTCAAAAGTTGCCGGGGCCAAAGTCAGTGTCAAGGTCACCTGGATCCAAGATGGACGCCGTCCGACCGGAATGACAGGGCACGAACAGCTTCGACGCTGCGGTCCCAGGTCCCGATGTGCCGTCCCCTATAATCCCTCTACTACCACACTTCGCGACTTACAACTTATTTTGTGTGCCATTTCGCAATTCGTAACTCGGTTTTCAATTCGCTTTGAAACTCGTCTCGCTATCCACAACTCACTTCGTCAACACTTTTAGAACTCGTTATCTACTTCGTGATTTATCGTGATGAGTTTGGTCTCTATGAATGTGAGACTTCGGAAGAAGGTATATGCTTGATTTCTGTGTGTGCTGCCCTTAATGTAGGACTGTAATATATTATTTTGCGAAATAAATGTAGCTGGGATGTCTAACAAAATGTGGGGTGAAGGTGTTCCTCTGAAACGCATTGATACGCACTGATTTATATTAATTGTTAGAATTATTTAAATGGACTGTATCCCTTGCCGAAAAAACTAAAGAACAAAACAAAGAAACAAAAAAAAAAATCTCAGAAAATATTTTATTGTTTTTTTTGTATCTGCTATGATTTGCCATTTGACAAAAGCTAGAATAATTTGTGTTGGAAACAGGCGTTTGCACCTTCACCGCGTTTTCGAACAGTGAAGAACAGAAGCATATTTTATCACTCACTGTAACTAAACGAATCAAAAATAACCTCGGAATTTGTTTAAGTCGTAGCTGTTCAGGATAAACGCTGGTTTCTGGGTGAATGACAGTGCAGCGTAAATTGCAAGACACAAGCGGTGATTTGGTTCCACCCATCTCACCACTGTGAATTGGTCGATCGTAGCAGCCCTGTCCGCAAGTACATTGCAAGTTGGGATATTGCCAGCAATTTGTTACCCCCCGGCATTTGCTTTTTCGTTTTCCTGTTATATGTTTTTTTTTGTTTCAACGGAACTGATAAGTATTTCCTACTACAACTTAAATTAAATTTATTTAACAAATGTTTACTTAATTGCAAAATTACAAATTTGTTTGCAAATTTTATTTTTGAAAATTTTACTTCTTTTTCTCATAAATAACCGAGTTTCTGAATAAACTGTAGAGGCCTAAGTAGCTACAGTACTACAACAAGATCGGTATCAAAATTGTTCTTCTTGGGTAAGTTAAAAATAATAACAATGTCGTGGTGAAACGACATTCCCAAAGTAAGAACACTGAGTCTGCTGTAGATATCGGTATTATTAGCAAGTAAATTTTTCCACGCAATCATTTAGAGTGATGTAAAGTACCAGCACATTGAACTCTACTGTTGCAAAGTGATGTTGAATGGGATATACGTCACCTGTCCCTACCCTTGATAGACTCTCGCTGCATTCAAAGCAAACAACGAAAATCGCAGATTTTTTAAAACTCAAAAGCGGTGGTTTACAGAAAAGGGAAAATAATTATGGGCAAATGATAACCTACTCAAGCCTTCTCCCCCTGAAATACAAATCCAAATCATTATAGCTGATTGTTACGTAAACAAATAATGTCAAACAAACTAACGCAAAATATATGATTACACTTGGAGGTGGAATGAAGATTTACAAGAAACGCGATTTCGCTGAGGAAAACGAACACTTTTATTACGTTTAGAGTAACATTTCAATCCGGATTGAACACAGTGGACTGAATAATCCCGATTGAATCTGTATCTTACACACAC
Organism: Clitarchus hookeri; assembly: GCA_002778355.1. Classification (NCBI taxonomy): domain Eukaryota; kingdom Metazoa; phylum Arthropoda; class Insecta; order Phasmatodea; family Phasmatidae; genus Clitarchus; species Clitarchus hookeri. The sequence continues at coordinate 220,487 of NQII01000643.1, forward strand.
CCGGACTGGACTGTAGTAGGATTGGAGTGAGTAATCCACTCCAGTCGGCAAGGTGGACTGGAGTGTAAAATCCGGATTGAAAGTTTACTCTAAACACCGCCGACAGGAGTGCACTGCGAGAGATAAAGAAATTCGATAAATTTGGAGGTACCTAAGTGAAAATATAAATTGTGTAATTAATTGCTAATAAAGAAATGTGCCAGGATTTTATTATTTCTCTACTCACTGCCTAAAAGTAGCAAAAACAAAAAAATTAATATATTTTTACAACATATATACATGTCCTGAGAAATAATTTATTTAAGATAAAAAATAGTACTGACGTCAACTAACTTTAATATTTGCCCACACTTAAGTTAAATTTACAGTGGCTGTTTGGAGGAAATTATTTATCATTGACACTGCTTGCGGAGTTCGAAGTAGGCGGCTAAAAAACCTCGAAAATACCTGCTATTAAAAAAAAAGAAACTTTTTCAACAAATGGCTTTCCGGAAATGTGCCCGCTCACTGAGACGTGGCGAAGAGATGGACGTACATATTTTTTAAGCGTATTGTTGAAAAAACAAATATTACAAATATTGTGTGATAAAATAATATACGAAGACAGGGATTTTTTATTTGTTAAGAGTATAAATGAAAACTGCGGGCTTCAAAAGAAAAAAAACTGATGAATTATCGTCTCTTTATTGTTCGTGTATCAATTACTCTCTAGCTCCAACAGTTGCCGAAAGATGTCACTACACATATTTCAGTCCATGTTTACTTCAACAATCGCTCTTGTTTACACCTCAATCCAGATTGAAAACTTTACCTTAAACGCGGCTTTCGGCCCATGTTTGCTTCGTGTTCCGTACGTATTGACTCCAGCCCGAGTTCAGTCAGATCCAAAGTTGTACTATAAACGTAATTGGTCATAGTCATTTTCGGCATGAAAACTTTGCCCGACGATGACGACGACTCCTTCCGACAATAATGACCCGTATTCAGACCACTTAAAATGGCAGTTACGCCCTCTCTAGTCGTGTTAATACATTGCAGCGAATACAAACTTTTAATCATTTCCTCTCGAGCTGCACTAAAATTACTGGAAGGCTGACCAATGACATGTCTTGAGCGGAAGCAAGTACTCCACGCTATGAGGACGTTCGCCCCTGCACCACGGAAACAAGCGTTTCGCAGAGGGGCAGCGAATCCCTGGAGGGGAGAAACGGGACACCAGATGCATTCAAATTTCTAACACCCCCCTCCCCCCCCCNATTCCCTTCTGGAAGGCAAACAGGCGCTCTTCCCGATTCGTTTCGAGCACAATGCGTAGCAATTTCTCATGGTGTCACGTCTCCTCTGCGGCAAGTGGTCGTATCTAGTTTCCCGACACTGCAACACTAGAGTCGTCCTTCCCCACGGCACCTGAATCCCCTGGAGGAACAGGAGGAAGGGGAACAGAACATCCTCCACAGCAGACGGCTCGTGTGGCACCCAGCTGATTCATTGCGAACTCTCCCCAACCCCCTGGCGACTCAAGCACTCCTCGTGAGAGCGTGGCGGGTAAACTACACCGAGTTTCAACACACGCGTAAAAAAGAAACTACGCCTTAAACGTATCCACTGTGTGTTATCGTTAAAAAAATAAGTAAATAAAAATTTAAAAACACAAATCTACACGACGTGTGAATACGACAAACTAAAGGCTGTTCACGGTAAAGCGAGCACTTTTGAAATTAACCTATGAAATATGTCACTGCCCCTACCTATCTGTATTTGAATGGGCACGCTGACTGGCATACCGCCCAGTAAAGTTGGTAACGACAGAGGGAAAGTAATTCCTTGTCTAAATATTGAGTTAAAAAGTGTTAAATAAACATTTGTGAACTTTTGCAAATATTTATTTTGCTTTCTGTTTTTTCTTAATGCATTAAGTGCAGGAACAAGTAAGCTTAAATACAATTTACGTTTTATAATAATTCCACTGTTTCACTGGAACAACGCATGGATAAAGTGGGAAAAATAATAAGTAATATTTGTAAACACGCTAATTTCGAGAAAACGAAAAGAAAAGGCACCCGCCTGTAACCATTCGTATATTGAAAACATGATAACAGTAAACAGTTATTTCTCTGTGTACCTAAGTGAAAATATAAATTGTGTAATTAATTGCTAATAAAGAAATGTGCCAGGATTTTATTATTTCTCTACTCACTGCCTATAAGTAGCAAAAACAAAAAAATTAATATATTTTTACAACATATATACATGTCCTGAGAAATAATTTATTTAAGATAAAAAATAGTACTGACGTCAACTAACTTTAATATTTGCCCACACTTAAGTTAAATTTACAGTGGCTGTTTGGAGGAAATTATTTATCATTGACACTGCTTGCGGAGTTCGAAGTAGGCGGCTAAAAAAACCTCGAAAATACCTGCTATTAAAAAAAAAGAAACTTTTTCAACAAATGGCTTTCCGTAAATGTGCCCGCTCACTGAGACGTGGCGAAGAGAAGCTATGCGACGCGAATTTCTTCCAGCAGGGAAACTTGCATGTAATTAACTGGGAGGCCACGCCGCGCACTGCGGGCAAGGCAAGGTGAAGCGAAGCGACGCGTCGTCTAGAGAAAAGTCTTCATGGCATTGGCAACCAGGCAATATCGCGTCGCCTCGGTTCACTTCTCGCCTAAGTCGGCGGGAAGGTACACGAAGCAAACCGAAGCGAAGACTTATTACTCTCCGGACGCTTTCGTGTATTAGTGGGTGAACTTCCTAGAACGAACTATATGGCACTCGTTCGCGTGACGCTGCCGTCTGCCAACTCTCAAAGTTTTTCTTTGCATTTAGGATATGCACTGTTGTTTAAATTTTACAAATTAGTATAATACACATCAGATAATGAACAAAGGTGTATCCGTTCCTTTCTGCGAACAGCTTGCTTGATGACTCCGAAGTTCTATCGTACTACAAGGTACTATATCTTCGAAATGGAGGGCCGCGGTGGTGTAGCGGTCAGACTACTCGCCTCCCATCAAGGTAAACCAGGTACGATTCTCGATGAGGTCGCTCCCGGATTTTCACACGTGGGAATCGTGCTGGACGATGCCGCAGGTCAGCGGATTTTCTCAGGAATCTCCTGTTTCCCCCGTCCTTGCATTCCAGCGCTGCTCCATACTCACCTCACTTTACCCTCATCGGGTCTCAAGACCGCGTTGTTAAGAGCCGCCCAAATCTTTCCATTCGAAATGGATATTACTGGTTGATGAGAGACAGGGACAGGTTCGATCTATTACTGTCAGTGTTATTTACTGCCATGCCAATGTGTGACTGCGATTTTTTTGGCATAGAACTCAATAAGTATATACATATGTTTCTTTTCTTCAGGGATTCCGTTACGGCCTCTTTTACCTGTCAGTGTATATGTAGAATGTTGATGACTCGTTTCCTACAGGCTGACATTGAAATTAAAGACAAAGAAGCAAAGCTTAAAACAAATCAGAACAATGAAAACAGCGACACTATGATAACTGCTTACAAACAGTTACTGCAGCATTATTTGATAGAAGGTGAGTATGTCGGGGATAAGTAATGCAGTTTGTGTGGCAAATGATAACACTCTTGGATGATTTCTTTCTTCCACTCAAGAACTACACGAGGACCAATCCTAACAAGGTAATGTGATATTAATATTCTGCGTCTTATACTCAGTAAATGGGTGATGAAATTACTACAAAATGGTTATCTCAGAGAAAATTTCCCAATTTGTGGACTAGTAGCCATTTTTCCATTAATTATTTTTATTATTATGCCTATACACACATGTGTGTATGCAAATAGTTTAGCTGTGCGTTTCTGTAGTGGAAGCTACGATGACAAAATTTTATTTCTTTGCCATGGATAACAGAAAGCTAGTCGTTTTTGTGGCCCCTAAATAGCGTTTAACTCCCAAACTGGTGATCAGACCAGTGGTACTTTCATAGTAACAAACTCTTCATTGCTTGTGGGAGGATTCAAGTAATGTAATATATANCTATACAATTCTACACCGTTCAATGTATCTAGACCATATTTGACAGATATGCCCTTCAGTACCCAAAACTTAAAATACTATGTAGGCCAAAATGGGCTCCGGCCTCTCTTTGGGCCCAAAACCTGTGAAATCCTTAAAATCCAGTCATGAATTTCTAATAAACACCGTTCGACGGATCTGAACCTAATTTGGCAAGAATGCCATTCAGTACCCAACTTAAAATACTGTGTAGGCCAAAACCGACTCCGAACTCTCATTGGTCCGGAAATCCCCTTAAAAACGGGTCGTCAATCTCCGGTCCTTCATTGGGTCCAAAACTCCTCAAATGGGGTCGTGTATCTCTCATTGCCCTCTTATACCCGGGCAAAACCGGGTAGTTCTGCTGGTAATAAATTCCATGCTAATGTTGTTATATTGTTTACACTTTTTTCTTGATAAAATGTTTAGTTGAAAAGTCTGGGAGTTTATTCTAAGTATCTCGACCATTCTATCCTTGAGTTTCAATATCGCTCAAGACGGGCAGTGTTGCTTACCTGTCGGAACCAACAAAAATTACTGACAAGTAGTTAAAAATGGTATTCTAAGTGCACTGTCATTATGAGGTCTATCTCCCTCAGCAAAGCTCGGGTTTAAGAGTATCCTACCACAACTCTTTTCCCCTCCTTCCCTTGTGTTCAAGATACGCAATATTACATAAAAGAACACACAGAAATATTATGAGAATCGAGATTTCGAATATCGAAGCTACGTTTCAAGATACTTAGACTAAATCCCTGATCCTCGAACTTCCTTGTATTTGTTCATTCCGAAAAAAAAAACTTTCCCTTAAAATCGGGGAACCAACGCGTAATATCGTCGCTTGCCACTGGCCGTGATGCAAGGCGCACTGAATGCCAGCAGAATGCTGAAAACATCCTGTAGCTTTGCTCCATGTGCTAACTTGCTGAGTGCCCCGCCCAAGAGCCAGTTCCCAGCAAGATAGCGTTCACCTGTACAAAACTATGGTTTTCCAGAGGGCCTTGTTAAATATGAATCTTGTACATTTGCACCAATGCATTACAAAGCAAAGGAAAATGCATTGTTCTCTCTTTGCATCCATTATCTCATGTGGAGTTTAATATGTATTTAATAACCACCGTAGAGCAACTCAGTTGAAAATTTTGCGTTTTGCTTCTAAATATCAATATATAATCGACCCCCAGGAGTGTGTAAATCATTTCAAAAACACTTACAGAGCTGTCTGGTTATCTGATTTGTCGCGCATCGAACATTTTGCTAGTATCTGGGGACTCTCGCGCCCCAGACTGTGCAGTATGAATAATGGATGACCAATAAAGCTCCTTCTGAAGGAGTAAGGGATGATTACAAAGAATGACTACTGATACGGCATTCTTTAATGTCATGCTAGGGGTTGTGCCTGCGGAACCCCGTGTGATTATTCTGTGTTGATGAATCAGGCGGCGTGTACATGAAGACGTCGACGTAACCTGTAGTAGCAAACCTATGGCCAACGTAACCCGTAACCAAACCCACAGTCGACGTAACTCACAGTAGCTGAACCCGCAGTCTATGTAAACAGCAGTGGCAGAAATCCCAAGTTCCATGTGCAATTCATTGAGGGTGAATGAGGGGGAAAATATAAAAAAAAAACCTTACTAAATTGGGAAATTTTTACGCACCATTAGAGAACGGATAGGGAATAAATAACCCACAAAAAAGTATAGGTGTGCAGAGACAAATTTGGAAAAATTACACCTACCCCCCTCTGAAATTCTAAAAAATTAAAAATTAAACCACCTTAATGATTAAAAGCCGCTGGACTTCTGAGCATGCTTAATGAATCCTGTTGCCGTAGTTCAAACGTTTGGGAACTATATCAGTTTGAAATTCGACCCCCCCCCCTTTTAAATTGGTACAGTTAAGGCGAAGTTGACAGTACACCACAAAGCAATGGGAAAGTTATGGAGTTGAGGAGCATGACAAATTGGACTTGTATAGGTCAAATGGAAGTATTGAGAATCTAAAATTAAACACCTTAAAAACTCAACGTTTTGGAAAATACCTAGTTTGTGACAAATTGCTCCCTTAAAAGATGCGTCTAAGCCAAATTTCAAATCCCTAGGTTGAAATGTGTGGAAACAGCAATCGATCAAATATAAGAAGCAACAATATATCCTCACCCTCTCCTTAATGATATTTTCTCCTAGGCTTTCGGGTGGAGGCTTCGGGTTAGGGAATGTTCAAAACAAAGTAGAGATATTTAAAAAAAAATCGGAATTCCGCGAAAGTAGTTAAGGATAATGTGGGTGAATGAGTGAGTGAAGAGATATGGGTGGTTCTTAACATCGACATCTTGAGATCCGATGAAGTTAGTGAGGCGAATATGGAGCAGCGCCGGAATGAAAGGGCGGGGGAGACGGGGGTTCTCCGAGAAAACCCGTCGGCCAGCCGCATCGTACGGCACTATTCCCTCATGTGAAAATCCGGGAGTGACCCCGCCGGGAATCGAGCCCAGTTCACCTAGGAGGGAGGCGAGTGGTCTTAACCACTACACCACGGGAATCCCTGTCTGTCTCGAATATTATTCAATTTCCGAGCCAGAACAGTTTGCGGGGCCAGATATGACGTCAGATTCCACCAGTAAAAGTGCTTGTAATATGGAGCGTAATTTAAAACTGCGGGCAGAACTACTTGCAGGATAACAAAACGGCGTGTGTTTGATTTCATGCCTGAGCGTATCAACTCGTGTATCCAGGCACAATGTGGTTCTGTGAGGTAATAAATATTCCCTTCTTTCAAGGCTGCTCGTGGTCGTAATATTATTTATTCTAATGCAATGATACAGCAGTGGTTGCTGTCTTCCTTTTTTCCGTACAATCACACTAAACAATTTCGTTTTAATCAAACAATTACTTTTGGCGCACAAATTTTTACCACAATGAGTGTATCATATTTTGTTTGCATCACAGCAGATAAAGTTTGACAAGCTCGATACAAGAGGGAAATTTTAACGTGTGTGCTTACCATACAGGTAATTGTTTATTTATTTTCAGTTTTAGGTTTTTGGCGATATTCGGTACTTGTGTATCTCGATCTAACTGTGGATTTTACCTCATAAAATGATAATGTATTTGTTGCATGCGCTAGTTAGACTGATACCTTTGCTTTTGTTTATTCAGGTCACAAAAAAATTATAAAAAAAAAAATATTTTCTAAAAAATTTTAATGCTGCGCTGAAAATTTCAATGTACATTTATTGAACATAGGTTTTACTGGATTAAAAAAAACTTGTACGTGGAATATGTATCTGATTGTTCTTAATGCAGTTCTTCTGATGATAATCTTAAAACTGACGTCTGAATATTATGAAGAAGGCCACCTGAATTTCCCCGAATGGAAAATGGAATGTGCATACAAATGATGAAACGGAGGTATGATCTCAAAAATGTGTATGTCGGTGCATCAACACTGAATACAAACAATTTAAAAGGATTTATTAAACGACTTCTCAAAATTGTAATCTACATGATCGTATATTTTTATAAAATTGTCTGATTTAGTATTTTTATTGTTATTTTACGCTTGTAGAGCTACTATGGAGCGGTGTACTTGCTTAAACTGTCATCTCAAAACCGATCACACGTGCTTGCATTACCTGAGTTTTTGTAACCGGGATCCTCTTTACCCAAAGGCAGCGTCTTAGTAACCCCGGCTAAGGTTTATTCTTCTCAGGTTGGGAACAAAACGAGATTCCTTATGGGGGAATTTGCCATATGGAAAATGTCTGCCGCAAGGTGCGTTGGTGTTCAAAAGTGGTCGTTTTTAAGCTGGCGGTAAATTGACAAATCAAGTTTCTTTGCCTGTAAAAGTTTGTGTTTGACCCGATTTGTCATATATCCTTGCCCCAACCAAAATAATAAGTATTAGTCTAACTTAATTTTATAGCTATTATTCAAGCCCTCCTCCAAACGTGTTTACAAGAGAAAACAGTAAAATATAGCTGTACTTGGAATTGAGTGTTCATAAACGTACGTAATTTAATTATAAAAAAGTTAAAAATTTAAGGCGAAAAAAGATATCTGTAATCAAAAGGAACTGTTCGATTTTGCTGTGTCATTTAAAGAAGTAATTGTGTTATACAGTATTGTGCAAAATACAGTTTAACAACAAAATATTAAACAACACGTGGACATATTTCCTTATATTTCTGCTCTTAGTGTGAAGAACTAAGTTTATTCTCTAGGTAGGCTCTAACACAGTAGAACTCGTAAGATGTTAAACAATAATATTTATTTTATGGGCATTGCAATTATCCCATTTGCTTACATACAAAAAGCAAAAAAAAAAAAAAAAAAAGGGNAGCACACATGCGACACCGTTTCTACATGCCGGCGAAAATTCTTGGTTGCCAAACTATTAGCATTGAGCTTCACAACTTGAGTAGAGTTAACCTTATATAGTCCATTCACGGTTACTTCCAACTTTTCTGTAGCCCTGTTTAAGTTCTACTTCCCGGATATTCCTCCGCCTTCTGCAAACAAAGCTTAACCACGTCTAAAATATTACACCAGAAGGACGACGCAACGCATTAGTGCGCACTCAGTGTAAAAATATTTTGCATAAGAACTATTTATTACTAAGAATTACCAACAGACCTGCTTTCTCCCTGTTTTATTCGCATTAATTAGAACAAAATATTATTATTTATAGATAAGGCATAAGCAAAAATTCATTTTAAACAAAAATAAGTTTGGTTTATTTTAACACAAGTATAAAACGCTTGTGATACATGATATATTGAGGAATCAAACATGTCATACATATAATGGTTTTTTTTCAAATGTTTGATTCAAATAGTGTGAAGAAACCGCGAACAGGTTACACACGGGCCACGGAGGAAATGAGCCAAACGTAGCAATTCAGATGTAAGTTTTGGTGTTCCAAGTGGTGCGTGGTTTCATCCGCATGTGAAATGGCGTGCACGTGGAGGTGCCGGCCGCCAACAAGCGACGCCGAGAGCGTAGTGGGATGACAGTCCCGTGTAGAAGCAATCAGTCGGCGGTTCGGGAGGCCTGTCCGCGTGACGCCAATCAAGGCAGGTGGTGATCATCGTGTACCCTCCGGGGGCGTCGCCGGGGTCCCTCGTGCGTTCCTCGCGTCGCACGCTGTGTCATGGGAGGCGTTCCGGTATTATTAATCCACCCTCACCTCCCCCCTTCTGCCGCCGCGTATCGCCACTATTCGGAAACGGATGGGAAAATTCTGGCACACGGAAAAACGGAAATTGCAGAAGGGGCAGAAACCCACTCACCCACCATCTCCCCCTACATACACACGCGCCCGACGCCACGGCAGGCAAATGAAACGCTTGCTTCGTCCCTTCACCCCCACCACCCCTTACTATGAATTCTCGTTAATGACTTTACATGGCCCGTGTGCTGCGGGTTACGCGGGCAGGAGGAAGGGGTGCGCTGGCCGGCGATTGCAGCGTCCTTCGCGGTCGCTCGATGAAATAACCCCCTAGGGCAGGATATAAAAAAAATACGCACTCCCACACCAACCCGGGAGCTGTTCGGCGCACGGAATTAGAAATAATTTGCCCACGAGCACGAAACAAGAAGGTGAAGCGAACCAGGGGAAAAAAAAATACAGATTATAAAATATCGAGGCCGCCGACGCAATGGCAATGCGCCCTGCGGTCAAATCGGGATTTATCCGCCGGCACTAGTCCCGGCCTTAATTCTGTGCGTTTCTCCCCTCTCACTCGTCCGAGCACCGGGATGACCGATCCTGCTGCTTGCTGCGTGACGAGTCGCTGCTACCTAATTGTTATTTGCTCCAACATTCCGGTCGCCGGTCCACCCGTGACGTGACCAGCCAGTAAAGTCGCGCTGCATGTGTACACAATGGAATACATTTGCGATTTCCACTGACCGGTAGTATATAGTTTCCGCCTTTTCATTGCTTCGGTAAATCAGTGCCGTTCGTTTGTTCGCTCGTTGTTACACTTGTGACGGTTTACGCCTTCATTTAGTTTTAGACGATTCGGTTCTTTTTCTTACGAGATTATTATTGCCTTAGAGTTGAGTTGAGTTTAGTGCTGGGAAAGGAGCGGAGGTTCCTATGAATACATGCGATGGTGTGTGGTACGTCACACCTCCGGTTATCTACGGTAGATAACCAGTTTTCCGTAACCAATCAGTGGACCGGAGGACATGCGGAGGTAGGAGAAAAGGAAGGGAGGAATGACTGAACGTAATGCTATCTACCTTCAACATTCACTATGGTAGTATTCGCTACTCAACGCAACACGTTTAGTAGCTGTTCTGCGATGAGGTAGTGGACGAACGACAACCGACAAGGAAGTATGCTGTTGTGTATATAGGGAAGCTGGATAAGTTGGAAGTTCAACGCTACAAAATCTGGGCAAAGTACAATAGGCACTCAATATTATTATGTGTCTGTTTAATGGGTTTTCAACAGGGACAATTTAACTAAGTGTAATACGTTTTCTTTGTACATATTCACAGTACCTATTGGCTATTCACGCCAAAGTGAGCACTTTTGAAAGTCCTCTCATTTGAAATAATAGCAAATAAAAATATATTTTTTTAGGCTTAGACGTTAACTTCAGAGTGCGGTGGAGTATACACTCTGTGTTTATTACTTACATGGTAATACTTATTTAAAAAGGTGCTTAAAGGATAAAAAATGGCTGAAAGGAAAAGTAACTAGGGCCTCAAAAGTGCTCACTTTACAGTGGACAGCCTATAATCGATTGTACAGTATGTACACGAAATTAATAATAAAGTGGCATGCACTGCCAAAAAGCCATCAGATTGGATTGGGTTTGTTAACGTATCCCACTGTTATGTTTGAAGGCTTATCAGGGGAAGGTTTACAAACTAACTTATGACCTAACTTAAACTAACACCGTTGCCTTACATGGGATTCGAACCCAGGGCCTCCTGCGCCCCAGACCAGCGGTGCACCAACCGACTGTGCCACGGGAGACAGGCGTAAACCATCATATGCCTGGCACTTATTTGAAGGGGTTGAACCAAAACGAAACCAAGTGCAAACTTTGAGGTAAGATTTATGTTACTTGAGGTGGGACGTCAAACTTAGACATTTTAAATGGGCTCGTAGGGAGAATATAGATGAGGTGGCCACAAGTAAAGGCAGCAGCAGTGCTGTTGCTTTCCGCTATATGGACGCACCAGTTTGACAACGTTTGTGACGACTAGCATGTAACCCTTATCTGTCGTAGAGGAGAAAAGATTAAAAAAAAATTATACGTGATTTAAATCCCCAGGTACGAACTTCCATGTCACCGCCCTCTGTCGGGAGTACGCAAATACAATGCACAACTTCTTTGTGAGCAGTGCATATGTTGAGGAAGACTGGTTACATTTACGATGTTCATAACGTACTTACAAAGGTTCGTGTATTTTTAACATCCTGTTTCACATATTCATGCCCAAATTCTATGAAGGTGGCTAGCGATTTGTCAAAAGCCAAGCATGTCGCGCTTACTACTGACTGCTGGACGTCGAATAGGCAGGACAGTTATTTTATTGTGAAGGCCCATTTCGTAGTCAACGTCAAATTCAATTCTGCTTCTCTTGACATATCAGTCATTACAGGGGGGCACACCGCTATAAATCTGGCCAATCACATTTTTAAGGTGATATTTACTTGGGGGTTAGTAGGCAAGATGCCTGCTATAACAACGAACGATGTCGCTAACATCACAGCAGCGGTTAAAAGTTTATCCTCATTACAGAAGATGAAGATGACGGTGATGTCAGGGTTACGCTTCATTACTTCTTCAAAGATAATTTATCTGGTGCATGATCTCTTCAAGTTTCTGGAGTAACACCTGAAACGGAAATTGGGAAAATTTCCAAACCAATGTTTTGGGAGCTATAAGAGAAACACTGTTCCAATATGGAAAACCGTTCGGTTGCTCGAGGGTCAACTCTCTTAGATTTAAGAAAACGGCCTCTCGAGTAGCCGAAGATGCACAAGAAGCGCATCTTCAGGTCAGTAAAGATATTTCACTCATTAGATGATACACTTATACTATATGTAGTTACTTAGTTTATAATTGACATAGTAATAATGTATATTTCAGGTAGAAAAGGAGCTCAAGACTCTCCTTCAAAAGACATCCGCTGAAACACAAAGTGGTTGGGAAGCTCACGATCTGATGTGATTCATTAAAGGCAGAAAGAGTAGCGCAATATAAACGCATTAGCACTCCACATCGGATGTTGCCATTCTGTTACGACAATATTTGGAGATGACCCCTCTTCTAAGCACAAAGGATTCAGTAAAATATTTGTCCGAAAATCAATGCAACCCACTCTGTGCGATAGCGTTGGGATTTTATCTTATTGTCCCTGTCACTTCAACCCCCCTCAGAAGAGATGTTTTCCATTTCAGGGCAAATTATTCTTGACAGACGGTCATGTTTGTCGCCCGAGTGAGCTACAATTATGATTTTAACCATGCCAATTCGCATTACAAGAACTAGCTGTTAAACTATTTTGTTGATGCGATATCCTCATTATTATAATTATGCATTCATTTACTTATCAGACAGGTGTTCGTCTGTGTGAACAAAGAAACAGGATCGAGCGCGATGAAGACGTTGGTATTTATTTGCATTTGATTTTTGACAAGCTACTTCAATATAATTAAAGGCATATACATTATAGTACGCAATTGGAAATAATATGTGCATGCGTACATATAATGTTCCAATAATGGACAAGCCTGTAGTACGCGTCTCACTCGTTGAATATCATCAAATACCACCAGTATATTCAATGTCATGTATTTTAATTGCGCGCCACAATTTTAATAGGAGAACTACCAGAGATCCCCGGAGAACCATTAGGCCCAGTAAGAATTGCTCTGCTTCGTTCCGCTCCTACCTTTCCCAACCTACTCTAGTTGAATTGAGAGATTTGGACTGCTAACAACGAGGTCTTGAGAGCCGACGAGGGTGAAATGAGGTGAGAATTATCGAGCAGCGCCGGAATGCAATGGCGGGGGAAACAGGAGATCCCCGAGGAAATCCGCCGACAAGCGGCATCGTCCGGCACGATTCCCACTTCCTAAAAAACCGGGAGTGACCCGGCCGGGGATTAAACCCGGTTCGCCTTAGTGGAAGGCGAGCAGTCTAACCGCTCAGCCATCGCGGCCCCTTATTGCCTTCGAGTCCTCCGGGAAGTATCGAATAAACTGTAGCCAAACAGAAAACTTAAATTTTTTAACATTTAATGTTTAATTTATTTTGAAATAAAACTGTAAAGTACTGCATAGATGACAGTATCGGAGATAAAAGCTTTATTCTCATTTGACAGCGTTACTTCTAAAACCATAATTTGTTGTTCAGGGATTTGGTGGTAGCTTTTCCCATTCAATTCAGCATACACAATTACATATCGTTATTTTTGGCCTTGACTCTACACAATGAGGCTCGGTGCCCAATGATTTTCGCTGTGGGTAACTGATTCGTAAACCATGCTACTGTTCTAGGTTATGAACTTTTCATTTCATTATAACCAAACACAAACAAGCTTACTGGTTGCGATAACGAAACAAGTGCCGTGTCGGCTTAAGGGGAGTAAGTATCTTTGCCATCTTGGATTTACGTATTTTCCTCCATTACTTGATTTTCGGAATCAATATTTAAAAACCAAGCTAGTCGAAACACTTGGAACATCTTAACAGTTATTTAGAAATACAACCGATTTTTCTTACATGATTAGTTTGACATCTTTAACCGCTATCAAATATGACCTAATTATTTAATGATCTCAACCCCACATAGTAAAATAAATACAGGTATGATTGAAACAGTACAAATTACAAAAATCGTCAAGTAGTCCTCTGTCATATCTAGCTATTTCAGAGACGTCGTCCAACAAGTGCAAGTGCAAGAAGTAATAATAATTCGCCAGTGCTAGTTCACATGCCGTCCGAATGCTCATACTCTGCAATGCCCAACGGCAGTCCTACACCAACACAGACTCATTAGGCTGTCGTAGTAATGTGGATTGTGATATTCATTTACACATAGTGGGCTCGCTATTCTTCGCAAGTCTCAACGTGTACACGCATTTTCTCGCATGCGTGACTTTTATTAAAAGAACCCTTTGTTTACCGTGTTGAGACATGTACAGCCCGCCTTCCCTCTTCTCAACCATCGTTGACCTTATCTTCGTTTTGCACTTGTTTAGCCCGAATTTCATTCACCGCCACGAGCGATTGTTGCTATGAATAAAGCAAAATTAATGACATCCCGGGCAGATGACAACAGAAAAATTGAAGGGGGTGGGGGTGGAAAAGGGGTTAAACGGAGCAGCAAGATTAAAGTTTAGGCTTCTTAATTAGAAATTGGATCTGAAAGAACTAAGGTGAGTTTTTGTAAACTAAACATGGCTTGGATGCAACAATCTAAAAATTAAAACTATTTTTTTATTTACGATTTAGCGGTTAACATTTCCTGCAGACAATTACAACAAAAAAGTGACATGATTAATTTATTTCTAATCTTGTCTCAGTCACGAAACAAAAGAGGGCGTATCCATAATTTTCTCAGGTGCGGGAGCGTATGGATATAGAAACTTGGCACTTATAGCTAGAATTATTCGTTTACAAACTAAGCATGACGGGCCTGTGTTGATATAGAGTATAGGTATTGGTACATACAAAATATATTTATTGAAGTTGCCATTTTCATGAAAACTTAAGTATAAAAACATTATTGTAACACCATTATTTCAGGAGGGGGAGCTGAAGCCTCCTTAGATATGCTATCTTCTCCCCGCACACCACACTGAAAACAATCTAAAAACAATCACGTCGGTAGAATAAATACGAAAATGCAAGACCAACGGGACCCAGGACCGGCATGTTGTGATGTCACAAAGCCGCCATATTGGGTATGGGGGACCTTGACCGTATGTCCTTGACCTTGACCTTGGGATGACCTAAAATAAAAAAAACTAATATCCAATTTTTTTTACAAATGTTACAAATTCTTTGACCATATAAAGTTTATGATGTATACCCCGGCCACCATATTGGATATTCAAGACCTTGACCTGCGATTACCTTGATATGACCGTAAAGTCTAAAAGTTAAGAAAAATCCCAAAAATTCCAAAAAATATACAGCTTAAGCGAGAGGATAAATTAAGCACACACCCAAGCCACCCTCTTGGATATTCATGACTTTCAACTTACAATAACTTGAAAACATAGATTCGAAGGAAAAAAAACAACTCGAAAAAATAACAAAAAATTGCGGAAAAATTACGTAATGTACCGGCTACCATGTTGGATTTCTATCACACTAACCCTTACCCCAGGTGACCTTCAAGTCAAAAACTAGAGAAAAATTCCAAAAAATCTTGGGAGAATTTTTATTATTGACATTAACAGCCATATTGTATATCCATGACCTTGATCTTGACGCCAGGTGAACTCGAGCCCAAAAAAATCGAGAAAATCGTAGAAATTCGGAAAAAATTTAAATATTAATAAAACATTGTAAATTCGAAAAAAAAAGAAAAAAAAAGGGTTGGAAAATTAGGGAAATATTTAATAAATAACTTGAATAATTCTCTAAATACTTACGTGTTAAAGGTACAGGGTTCAAGTTTCGTAAAGATGGCGGGTGCAGCGATGAGCGACTAAGCTCCCGCACGACGACCAGCAGAAGAATGACCGCACCACTATTTGTTTAATGGTTATTTAGTCGGCACACTATATTCTATTGGCTATCTAGCTTTTCCCCACCCACCCAAACACTCCCCTCCAGAGAATCATTGGCTTTATGTTACACCCGACCCCCAACTCCCTCAAAGCCCTCTCACGATTTACTACTGCAGCTCAACCCCCACCAACACCAGTAGACTGCGCCAGTGATTTAACAACGACGTCACAATGTTCACTCGTGACTTGTTGGTCACATGACATCTCGTCCTCTGCAGATAATTAATAAAACCAAAGGTGCACCAAATCACAATTTTTCATCTGATGCGAAAGGTTACAGATCGCCCCCTCTTCCCTGTCGTTACCACCATTCAGTCTGGTAAGCTATTTTTTATGTTCGTCTTTTCCACAAAATTAATAATTCTACTGAAATTTCGAGTTCCTGTTTGGACCAGCGAGTCACTGTAGTGTTGATATAAAGAAGAAGCGCTCGTTTAATGGTGTGCATGTGACCAGCATCCCGACTTCGTCTTTGATAATACCATCATTGACTCGAGCTGGACTGCTCACGTTGCCAAAAATACCATTCGCAAACCATTAGGGTTAGGGTAGGTAGACAGTCTTGTGTTCCGTACTATTCTTGACCATCAACCCTCAATTCCATCAATCGTTCCGAACAATCTTTCAATCTCAATATTTCAATCAATCTTTCCAAACGAGCATACTAGCTGGCCAACAAATGTTCAGATGAAACCCCCAGGTCAACCGATCAGACCAACAAATCAAACAGATGTCAAACATTCTTCAAAAACGAAATCCCAAAAAAGAAACCTCAAAAAATATACGTCAAATTAAACCTCTAATTAAACCTCAAATAAACCTCAAAACGAAACCTCAAAAAAGAAATCACAAATGCAAACCTCAAAATATAAATATAAAAAAAACCTCGAAATTAAACCTTAAAATAAAAACCTCAAAATAAAAAAACATCAAAAAAGAATCCTTAAAAATGAAACCTCGAAACGAAATCTCAAATATAACTCAATCTACTTTTAATGGCTTTAGGTTGGCATAATTATTCGGAATGAACACAACCCGTATTGTGAATTTTCTCGCAGAAATGTTGCTTAAATTAATCTCCCGCAATTGATTTTATACACCACTGAATTAATAAGTAATTTAGAAAAGGAGTATGCTAATGTTCAAGAAATTAAACACGTATTACCACATATATATATATTTATTGTTTTAATGATTACATACAATCAAACTTTGAATTCCAATATATTTTCAGATCATGGATAGTAATGTAACCTCTTTCCTTCAATTCATTGATGATTGAATTTATCTCATCGATGTACAAGCGATCACAATTTTGCAGGTCAAACAAATGTCTGAGTCTATAAACAAGTTCATTCGGATCTTCGGGAAATATTCTTGTCTTCTGTCTTCTTCGGTTCATGTTTCACATCAGACTTGTTGGTGGTATATGTCAGTTCATCGAGAAAACGCAATCACCATCACTAAACTGTCTTCATTATCGTCTTCATCACTTTTTTTCTTTTTCAGTGCCGAGTTTCCTTTTCTTGAGAGTTGGGGCTTCGTTGCCATTAGTTTTCGCAGCTACTGGTGCTGCATTATTATTTTGAAGCTCGTCCAGTTCATGTATAAGTATAGCAAGTGCATATTTCATACGAACCGACTGTACAACATGCTGTTCGTTGCTTGTATTGTTCATAGTTCCCTCGCCGTCTGCGAACATATTATACTACATATTAACAGGAGGTACCGATGTCGTCATATGGTGTTCCATAGTGAGCAAAAGAATTCTATACTTGCCAGCCTGGTCGTTTTCATTTAAGTTATCACTTCAAGTGAAATGTCTGAAATATATATAGCACCTAAAAATCTAACGAGATATGCTCTTCAAATAAACACTCTTCTCATATCGCAGAGCATTACAGCTTTTACCAAATATCTTGTCACAATAGTAACACTGTTTTCTAAGTAATTTTTACCAAATAGGCGAAGGTTTGCATTTATTCGTACTCGGCACGTTAGATTTCCCATCGTTACTGGCTGGCAGCATATTCATACAAAGTCATACAATTATAGTGACTCCTGCTGGCTGACTCCTACTGGCTGACTCCTGCCGGCTGACTCCTGTTGGCTGACTCCTGCCGAGAATTGTATTCGTTTGCTGGTCATTCATATACGGGATCTCCCATTTATCTCGACCACCCACAATAACTCCGTACCGGGGCTCCAAATGAAAGTGTTTCACAAAATGGTCTTATAACTAGAAGGGGGAAACAATACTGCTGGGGAGTCAGCCTTATAGCATTTTTTATTAGTGAGATACGAGTACTAACATTACTTTTTTAAATGGCACCATGTACTTATTCGCCAAAAGTTCAATGAAATTCGCCAAGACCTATTCAAAAATGTATCACAATGCACCGGTCTACTAAACAGATTGTTAAAAACCACCACAGACATTGGTACTCATAAGGGTTCTTGAAGACCCATTATGTGATGCCTTGTGGCATAATTGCACTGCATGGTACAGTACAGTATGACGTTGACGCCCTGCATTTGATGTAGAGGCGATGTAAATAGTCCAGGTACCCAGAGTTGCGTACCCCATTCCACAGAGGTTGTGCTTAGAGGAAACAAAGTAACACACATGATCTGACGACTACTCAATCAGTTATCTGTGCGCAGTCGAATACAGTACACTGCAAGGTGAGAGTTGTAACGAAAATGTACTCCAACAACGAGACAGTATAAATGCTGCTCATCTATGGCGAATGTAAGTTAGCAGATGAATGTGTTCGCATTAGTTTACACTGCAGTGTAGTACTTTCAAGTGAGTTGTACTGAAACACCCACACACAGTTCTGTTATTACCATTATCAATAGCTTGGTTTTCTCACTCGTCGTTCATTCTGTTGAAGGTCGGCTTAATACTAGTCAGGCAGAGAAACTCTACAGAGAGCGATAAACTGAGAAGACCCCACCGTCCAGACAGATGTTTTCCCCTCTCGTTGTGAAGCTTTGTGAAACGGCCAATTTGAACCCACAGCAACACAGTCTACATAGCACTCGCACAGATGAAACTGCTGAGGTTGCTGTTCTCGCTGCTGTAGCAGTTAATCCACACGTCAACACACGCCAACTTGAAGCCGAAATTGGTATTCCGAAGACGAGTGCACATCGCATTCTTAAGCGTCATACGTTCAATCACTATCATGTACACTTACACCAAGAATTGCACCGGAATGATTTCTAGAATCGTGTAGAGTTCTGTAAATGGGCACAGCATAACGTTATCGTCAACCCGACCTTTTTTTCGGATGTTCTTTTTACCGATGAATCATCGTTCTCCAACTAAAGCCAAGTAAATACGAGAAACATGCATTATACGACCGTCGAGAATCCACGGTGGCTTCGACAGGTGGACCATCAGCATCAATGGAGAGTTAACGTCTGGTGTAGGATGGTTGGCAATAAAGTTATAGGGACATATTTTGTGAGTGGTAACTGAAACGGCAGGGATTATGCCACCTTCATACAAACAATTCTTCTAGTTATTCTGGAGGAGATACCTCTAAGGAACAGAATGATAATGTGGTACCAGCACAATGGATGCCCAGTACATAATGCTGCCATGTTCTGCCCACCGAAAATATCATGGTAGGTGGATTGGTCGTGGAGGATCAGTTCAGTCGCCTGCTCATTCTCCTTATCTTAACTCCCTGAACCTTTTTGTCTTGGGTTGCCTCAAAGGCGCTGTCTATCGAGATATTCCAACAGCTCTAGAGAACATGCAAGGACGTGTCGTGAGTGCTTGTAATGCTCTTCAGCAGGCAACACTCGAGGAATCAGTGTTGTCATTCATCCAGCTACTAAACTTGTCTATCGCTGCCATTAGTCAACATCTTGAATATATCATGTTAATATTCTACGCGACGCAGTACCCTTATGGATAGTACTACAAACGGGCAGTAGAAATCCCACTTTCTGTGTCGTATTTAATGCTCATGTTATGAAAGTGTACATTGTACTACATGTTTAAATAGGTCTTGACGAGCTTCATTGAACTTTTGACCAATATATACATGGTTCCATTTTAATAAATGATGATAGTACTCGTATCTCACTAATAAATAATGCTATAATGCTGACTACCTAGCAATATTATTTCCCCTTTCCAGTTATATATTCTTTGTATGAAACACTTTCATTTGTAGCTCCGGTACGGAGTTATTGTGGGTGGTCAAGATAAATGGGACATCTGTATATGCATATAACTGATCGTGTTCATTGCGACTCGTGTTACGTAACAACCATTTGAAGACCCCGTGGTTAGGCTTCTGTCATATGGCTTATGGCCTATGCTGTTTGAGAAGCTATTGCGAGCCAGACGAATGTGCGCCAGAGAACACACCGTCGACTCCACACGCTCGCGAGCATGTCGATGACCAAGGATGTTGCATCATCTGATCGGCGCTCGAACTGGCGACACACTCACGGACATCTTCGATGCTAGCAGCAAACATGCCGTTTACGAAACATTTTGCTATACTTTTCGCAAACCATTAATTTATTGCACGAACTTGCCCTCCTGAACCATTTCAAATATACATCGCATACGTCTCATATAATTGGCGAAATATTTCTAGTACTGCTCACAAAAAGGCCTTCCGTAATATGCATTTAAAAAAAAATTATGGGAGCACTCTGAGAAGACTCTTGCACCTGTTCGCATGCACGGGAAGGAATAACAGATAGTTCGAAAACGTGTATATACCACCACATATTTATAATAATATAATGTATTGTTTTAATATGTTTGTAAGTATATAAATATAATACATAAATATAAATATAGCATTATTTTTAATCTATTCTATTCGTAATTATAATTTCTTACACTTGGTTCTAACTGATGTTTCTATGTTTATACCTATATACTTATATATTTTATATATTCATATGGGCGGTGGTATCTACGTATTTTTTAATTATCTGTGATTCCTTCTCGCACAAAATTTTATTCCAGTTTTCTCAAAGTGTTGCCATTTTTTTTTAATGTATCACGTAAGGCCTTTTTCTGAGCCGCACCAGAAATGCTTCGCCAATTAAGCTGGTTCCACAATACAGCGATGCGTTGCAATGAGCTGTAGACAATTAGGATGAAAGAGTGTGTCGCAATGCGTTGGTAACGAGTGCATTGTGCGTAATTCTGTCGTTGTGATTATCGGTGGTAACCTACGATGGAGAAGAAGTAGTGTTTGTGTACGTGGGGAATAAAAACCACTATTTGTTTAGATTTTTAAGACGACACGCGTGTTTACGTCCATGTCTTAAATCGTTTATTGACAACATCAAGATAATTATCCTTCGTCTTTTGACCTTGATCCGGGTGACCTTTAACATTGAAAAACCCAAAACAATTAAAACAATGTATTTAAAAATTATTAAAAATGTATTATTAAAATTTATTAATAAAAAAATTATTATTAAAAATGTATTTAAACAACTTGCATTTCCGGAGCTCCCTATTACTTCCACAACGCGCCTCACCAATTACTCATTATATCTTGTGCGGCCATCTTGGTGTTTTCGTTTGTCATTTGTTTACACATTGCTGGAGCAAGCTATTTTGGTATTTTCGTTTGTCATTAGTTCATACATTGCTGGAGGACGCTATCTTGTTTATTTGGTTTCTCATTTGTTTATACATTGCAGGAGGCTGCCAATTGGTTTTTCCGTTTGTAATATGCTTATACATTGTTTAAGGACGTCATCTTGGCTTTTTCGATAATCATTTTTTAATACATTTCTGGAGGCCACCATCTTAGTTTCGTCGTCTGTCCTTTATTTATACATTGCTGAAAGGTGCCATATTGGTTTTTTCGTTTGACANCATTTTGGTATTTTCGTTTGTCATTAGTTCATACATTGCTGGAGGACGCCATCTTGTTTATTTGGTTTCTCATTTGTTTATACATTGCAGGAGGCTGCCAATTGGTTTTTCCGTTTGTAATATGCTTATACATTGTTTAAGGACGTCATCTTGGCTTTTTCGATAATCATTTTTTAATACATTTCTGGACGCCACCATCTTAGTTTCGTCGTCTGTCCTTTATTTATACATTGCTGAAAGGTGCCATATTGGTTTTTTCGTTTGACATTTGTTTATACATTGCTGGAGGACGCCATCTTGGTTATCATAGGTTTTCAACACCTAGGTGGTGCTGGTGTATTAGTTTACCCACCAGGCTAGTTGTCAATTTAACCACCAGGTGGCAGCCAAATTTGTTTATGTTTTCAAACTATAGGTTGCGCTATCGGCGGCCTCCGAGTTGGATTCTATTTTCATCATTTAGATGGCATTAATATCACGACTTAGTTACCAGGTGAGCTGACGGCACTTATATTTATAAGAATAAGAAAATATGTAATTTTTCATTCCCATTTCTAAAAAAAAAAAAAACATATTTTTTTTATCAACAGTATACCTACATGCACGATATGGGACTTTGACTACATGTATAATTNACCTCCGAGTTGGATTCTATTTTCATCATTTAGATGGCATTAATATCACGACTTAGTTACCAGGTGAGCTGACGGCACTTATATTTATAAGAATAAGAAAATATGTAATTTTTCATTCCCATTTCTAAAAAAAAAAAAACATATTTTTTTTATCAACAGTATACCTACATGCACGATATGGGACTTTGACTACATGTATAATTTCAAAAAGAAATTTTTTTAAAAGAAATTTTATGACCTATAATAAAAAAGGATTTTTCCATTTTAATGCTAGTTAAAGTACAATTTAAATTGAGTATTTATCCTGTTACCCCTCACCACACATTTTTAGGCTGACCAATTATTCACCCTCGCTTGATCACTTTTCGCTACTGTTCTTATTTTCAGCACTGGCCACCAGAGCGTACTGGTAGGGAAAATTATATAATAAGAACAATGTTGACACGTTTGGCACAGCTGTTATGGGTATCAGGGCTGGCCGGGGCGGCTTGGAAACTCTTAAAAACAGCTGCGAGCTTAGCTCATGCTAACAATTTTATAGGTGCGGTGGGAGGAGCAAGTTAGCTTATCTTAACCCGCCGCAATCAAATGAAATACAAATGGGTGTACAAGAGCCCTTTCCCAGCCCCCCTTCCCCAACAACGTCATCAAAGTGACTTTTACTACCACCGCGCAGAGGAGCTTGNAAGAGCCCTTTCCCAGCCCCCCTTCCCCAACAACGTCATCAAAGTGACTTTTACTACCACCGCGCAGAGGAGCTTGCCCCAGTGATGATGAGCGGCAGCACGACACAGTTTCTCGTCCTGATGCCAGAGGTGACAGATCGCTCTCTCATTCCNCCCCAGTGATGATGAGCGGCAGCACGACACAGTTTCTCGTCCTGATGCCAGAGGTGACAGATCGCTCTCTCATTCCTCGTCATTTAGCATTCAGATACCTTTTGGCATTCAGACATTTAATTACATAAGGTCGCAGGATTTTACCAAGCGTGCATGTAATATGCATTTATTTTCCCGCGATAATTAAAATCTGCTTATATTTGGAGTATCGGTTTGGACGAAGCTAGTCTCTGGAGGAATGTGTAACCTAATTAAATACGCTATCAGAACTTCGTTTATATAATTTATATATTTACCACGTATCTTATTTGCAAAGGCATTAAATCAATATCCGTGACGCTACTGTAACACTTGGATGGCATTTGCGCAAGGGGGNGTATCTTATTTGCAAAGGCATTAAATCAATATCCGTGACGCTACTGTAACACTTGGATGGCATTTGCGCAAGGGGGTGTACGAAGACACGAAAAGTATGAATGTTCGAATAATGGAGATCGAGTGACATACACGTCNCATTTGCGCAAGGGGGTGTACGAAGACACGAAAAGTATGAATGTTCGAATAATGGAGATCGAGTGACATACACGTCTGTAAAATGTCACATGGAATTTGCTAGGCACAATAACTTGCAGAGGCATGGAAAAACCCGCGTACTTGTAGGACCTTCACCTCCCAAAATCCGTCGTGCACAGTCTCCTTCACAGGTTCGTACGACTGTACTTCCAACAAAATCAAGGGTTCCAGATCAGCATCCGCCATCGTGCCAGCAACCATCACGCCCAAGAATCTAGGCATGGTCCGGGTTGGTTAATGACAATGGTGTCGTGGAGGCCCAAACTGCATTTCATCATAGTCTAAGGACTTATGCCTCCACAACGAGAGCGGGTATTAGAACGATATATTTGCACATGTTTAGCTCGAATGGGGGAAAACATCGTTGTTGGCTCTCCACATAAACACACCACAGATACATTTTAATGTATTGCTCGAACGCGGCTGTGCAAAACTGACCACATTCAACCAAAAGAAGGTATTCGAATTGAAAGGCAAGATAACGAAAATACTGTAAAACCTCATACTGGAAATATACGTCACGAGAAAGAAGGATACAAAGAGCGTGTTCCGGAGTAAACATTAACGATAAAATCAATCACCGATTTCCCCATCCCCTCTAAACAACATGTTTGCTCTCCATCACAGCAAAAAATTTGTTTAAAATTTATGTTTGACAAATTAATGTGCCATGTACGGATGCGTTATGCAGCTTTATATAATGTAATCATGGCTCAAAAACCCATAAACATAGTTAAAACCACTTCGCTACCTCTGCTGTATTAGATATGCACAGTGAAGGATATCATGCATTCCCCCTCACCAAGGCATAGACGCTCATCATTAAAAAAAGTTTCCTCCCAATTTTAAAATTAGTACGTTACGAAATGTAGGCAGCGGGGAAAAAAGATGCATATGGTTACTCCACGTGGAGCGATATTTCTAGCTCCCAGTGTCCGGATATAAAACTTTTTATACATGGAAATAATGTGCGTTTGGTAAGTTTTGACAGAAAACATTATATACTATGAGAAGACGCCTGCATAAATGTACAACCACCACAAGTACAAAATCATTAAAAAACTACTGCCTTCGGCAAATAAAATTACTGTATTTTCATACATTTGTGTGCTCTCGCTCGTTTATGAGATATATCTGGTCCGCGGTAAAACACCTCCGCCCTCCTTGTTCAGGGACCAACGAAAAGGCGCATTTTACTCACGTGTATGTCACTCGATCTGCATTATTCGAACATTCATACTTTTCGTGTCTTCGTACAGCCCCTTGCGCAAATGCCATCCAAGTGTTACAGTAGCGTCACGGATATTGATTTAATGCCTTTGCAAATAAGATACGTGGTAAATATATAAATTATATAAACGAAGTTCTGATAGCGTATTTAATTAGGTTACACATTCCTCCAGAGACTAGCTTCGTCCAAACCGATACTCCAAATATAAGCAGATTTTAATTATCGCGGGAAAATAAATGCATATTACATGCACGCTTGGTAAAATCCTGCGACCTTATGTAATTAAATGTCTGAATGCCAAAAGGTATCTGAATGCTAAATGACGAGGAATGAGAGAGCGATCTGTCACCTCTGGCATCAGGACGAGAAACTGTGTCGTGCTGCCGCTCATCATCACTGGGGCAAGCTCCTCTGCGCGGTGGTAGTAAAAGTCACTTTGATGACGTTGTTGGGGAAGGGGGGCTGGGAAAGGGCTCTTGTACACCCATTTGTATTTCATTTGATTGCGGCGGGTTAAGATAAGCTAACTTGCTCCTCCCACCGCACCTATAAAATTGTTAGCATGAGCTAAGCTCGCAGCTGTTTTTAAGAGTTTCCAAGCCGCCCCGGCCAGCCCTGATACCCATAACAGCTGTGCCAAACGTGTCAACATTGTTCTTATTATATAATTTTCCCTACCAGTACGCTCTGGTGGCCAGTGCTGAAAATAAGAACAGTAGCGAAAAGTGATCAAGCGAGGGTGAATAATTGGTCAGCCTAAAAATGTGTGGTGAGGGGTAACAGGATAAATACTCAATTTAAATTGTACTTTAACTAGCATTAAAATGGAAAAATCCTTTTTTATTATAGGTCATAAAATTTCTTTTAAAAAAATTTCTTTTTGAAATTATACATGTAGTCAAAGTCCCATATCGTGCATGTAGGTATACTGTTGATAAAAAAAATATGTTTTTTTTTTTTTAGAAATGGGAATGAAAAATTACACATTGTCCTATTCCTATAAATTTAAGTGCCGACAACACGCCNTTTTTTTTTTTTAGAAATGGGAATGAAAAATTACACATTGTCCTATTCCTATAAATTTAAGTGCCGACAACACGCCTGGTGGCAGAATCGTTACATTAATGCCACCTATGTGTTGAAAATAGAATTCAACTAACAGGGCACCGATAGCGCAACATATACTTAAAAAACTTGAACAAATATGGCTGCTATCTGGTGGCTTAATCGATAACTAGCCTGGTGGGTAAATTAATACACTAGCGCCACTTAGATGTTGGAAACCTATGAAAACTAAGATGGTGTCCTCCAGCAATGTATAAACAAATGATAAACGAAAAACCATGATGGCCGCACATGATAGAATGAGTCTTGGTGTGGGATGGGGGCGAGGAGAACTCCCGGAAATGTAATTTATTTAAGTGCAATTTTTAAAAATGTCATTGTAATAATATAATTTTTTATAACACATTTTTAATTATAATTTTTTAAAATTTTTGAATAGTTTTTTATAATTAAAAAAAAATTGCTGTGTTTAAGGTTAAAGATCACCGGGGTCAAGGTAAAGTTTTAGGTTGGCGTCACCTGTATCCATTATGGCCACCTGCCGACCGGAATGACAGAGCACGAACAACTCCGACGCTCCACCCCAGGTCCCGTTTTGCCAATATCCCCATAATCCCTCTACTGTTCACTAAAAATCTAAGGAAATTCGAATGTGTGTGGTACAAAGTAAAATCGAATTTTCCGAGTAAGTATCTGCGTTAAACGAGTTGCAAACACTGCGTTTGGCTATGAAGACAATACGAAAACATCAGCATGTAAACTATACAGAAGTTGTATATAAATTAGCTCAATTGTGCATACGAAGGCTTACAACTGACTGTGAGGAGTATGTAGCCAAGACCAGTGCCTTTGTCAACATCTAGCACACAGCGTCCATATTGTGGCAATGCTTTGGCTACTACACTGCATGCCAACATGAAAAGTTTGAATATTTGAAGAACACATATCGTGCAATCATTTGAGAAATGCAAATTTTAAATATATGAAATACATGAAAAAAAAATTAAAAAAAAAAAAAAAAAATGTTTGTTTTATTTCTTAGATCATTCCTTTCCACACTTCCAGCAACCCTCAATTTAATTGTGTAGGCACTTTACGACGATGCGTCACCATTCCCTGAACACTGGTAAAAATACCATATTTTTCTAAGTCCGAAAGAGTATTAATATCTTTTTATAATTTCGGGTGTCTAACTCATGTCTCTAACCCTCACTTCACCTTTGGAGATTGCTTAAATCTTTCATAAACGAAGTCATCCTATTATAAACATCTAACGAAGGTGCAACGTTACCAAATTTTTGTAGTCGAACATAATTTATATAAAAAAATGTATTTACTGTGTGACTTGCTATGCTGCATAATTTTTGTGTTTCAGTAAGCTGTTCGTGTACTGAACTCCGTGTGTCCCAGTCATCAGACAGGCGTATAGTTGTCTCTCAGAAAAGCAGCCAGTAAATAAGGAAACCTGCCATTGGGCACGTAGGGTATTGGAATGTGCCTCGCGATAAATCACCACTTCGCGGTGCGAACGTTTGTAGGAAAGGCTTTTCTGCAGGCTCGTGACGTCACGCGCAGCAGAAGGGGAAGGAGACCTGGCGAGGGGCCAATGACAGGTGCGATATTTAACACCACTGGTCGCCTCACCCCCGTGGGGCAAGCGTTATCGTCCGCCCCCGCCCTCCCCCNAATAAGGAACGAGGGAGGGGACATTGTGTCGCGCCTATGCCGCCAGACAGGGATTGATGGTCCTGCCAGAGGGAACAAAGCCCACACGTGAAACACCTTCCCTCTCGTGCTTCCGTTTCGGTCTCGCATATCGTCACACGCACTCTGTATTCGAGGGAAGGGAGGTTTAAAAAAATAACACCACCCATCCACCCACCCTTCACTCCTCCCTGAAACCAATCATTTAACAACTTGATCGCCTCGCAGCGGCTTCCCTCCGAAGCGCACAACTCTACTCTCAGAGAGGGCTGCGGTGACACAGCGGCTAGAGAGCTCGCCTCTCGCCAAAGCGAACCAGGTTAGATTCCCGGCGGGGTTACTTCCGGATTTATGCACGTGGGAATCTTTTCGGAAGATACCGCTAGTTGGCGAGTTTTCTCGGGGATTTCCCGTTTCTCCCGCAATTTCATCCCAGTGCTCTTCCATACGCAGCTAGCTTCACACTCATAGGCTCTCAAGATTCTGATTTTAAGAGCCGTCCAAACCGCTCCACTCTTCTCTCTGAGACATAATGTCCAGTAGCTGCCCTCTAACCTGGCCACTAATTTTTAATTTTAGACACCGAAAATGTGCACCTATTATATTTTACTGATGAAGATACCTGATCTGTTCGATTGCAGGGTTCTATATGTAAACACTTCCTATCCCAACAGAGCCATTAATTATCATTCTATAGGGAGTTTTTATGGATTTTTCAAGGCCAAAACTGTATCTGCTGGTGCTTCTGTGTGATAGGGGTCACGGGGCAGGTATTCTGTAGAAGAGAGCATCCTGCGGTGACATACTGTGTATTCTCAGGGGCTCAAACGCATCCCCATACATCAGTCATCCGCCACACTAGCATTTATAATGTTGCGTTTGAGGAATTCCCTCTTAGCAACTATGTAATCTTGCACGGCCATAAAGAAATATTCTGTTTTTGAAAATAAGTATTCTTGATACTTCCAATTATTTTACGCTTATTGATGCCTTTTTTCGAACGGAATTCATGGATATGGTTTTCCGTATGGCTTAATGCTCTTTCTGCTTCTGTATTATTCTCCTGTATAACAGTGCATAGAGTTCCAAGAGTATGTAACTACCATCAGTCAATATTTTTGCTCTGTAGAGGGAAAATTTTTGTTGGTTTTTATAGTACTTTTGAAGACCAGTTTTTGGTTGGTGTGTCATGAAGCATAAATTAAAGTGATTTCACTCAGACGTGTCCCCCTTTTACTATTAGTATCTTAGATATTTCGTTTATTGACTGGACATTATACAAACCTTCCTTTCTACGTCCTCTGGGTTAATCTTTCTTTGTCCACATAATAATATCATAGCGTACATAAAGATTTCAGACATTTTACTTACACTGTGTTCTTAGCATTTAACTTAATTCTGTAGCATATAAGCTATTTATATCCATTTTCTGGCATTTTGGTTTTATGGTTTATGCTCTGAATGGTCTGAATTGTGTGTACGCAGGTACCAAGAAGTGTTTCCCTTTTCATTTGGCTTAACTACATCACCATTTTACTGCTAGAATGCATTGTTGCAGTACTTGCCTTCTCAATTTCTAAATAAGTTTGTCATGTGCCAAGATCCAGTCCTACGTGTTACGTCTCGACATATCTCGACAGAAAGATGTATAGCCTAAATAAGGAGTTAATGTGTACTTTTTTTCTGGCATAGACTTTGGTACTCTCTGTGTACGGCATGTTAGTCTCTTTGTGTTTAACATGCAGACTTATTTATGTTGGCTCGCATTGAGCATATTCGAAAGGAGTTTTAAAGCCAAACAAAACTCAGTTGGACTTCAAATTAGCTTTTTGCGAACCTTATTACACTGCGTGTATCAAAAAGATTCATCCGATTTCACAATGCCACAACTTTTACATGCATGCTCATAAAACTTAGGTTAGATTTTAAAATACGTATAATAATACAAAGTTTTAATTTACCTAGTCACAGATGTTCCATGTGCCCCCCAACTTACGCATGGCGTACGTCTAAATGGTAGTCAAACTCGTCCCATACTCGTGCGAGCATGTCAGGTGTTACCGCAGCCACTGCTGTTGCTATGCGGAGTCACAGTTCGCCCACAGTGGTTGGAAGGGGGAGCACGTAGATGGAGTCTGTCACAAACCCCCACAAGGAAAATCAGATACACTGAGATCAGATGACCTTGGAGGCCAGTAGTGCAACGCGTGACCAGTAAGCCCCTTACAGCCTATCAATCGTTCAGGAAGCTCAATGTTGAGAAATTCTCTGAAATACAGGTGCCAGTGCGGTGGTGCTCCATCCTGTTGAAAAATTAAATTATCGGAGTGTTGTCGTTATTGTAGAAGCTGCTAAATCTCCAACATATCCAGCCAGAAATAACATTTCCGTAACTGTGTTTTCGCAAAAAAAGAACGGACGTACACCTGCTCTCGGGAAACGGCGCAAAACACGTTCCACTTTGGAGAGTCTCTCTCATGCTCGACTATGGTATCTGGCCGCTGTGTTCCCCATATTCGCACATTGTGGCGGTGTAATTTTCCACTTAAATGTAACGTGGTCTCATCGCTGAACACCACACGTGAACAAAAGTTTTCATTGTCCACCTCCAAGCTCAGAATAAATTCACAAATCGTAAGATATCGTTGTTTATCACCATCACGAAGGGCTTGTAGCATTTGAACCCTGTATGGCTTGAGAAACAATCGCTACCGTAAAACACGCCAGACAGCCATATGAGAAATGGCCAGCTCTCAGCTGCCACGACGAGTGGACTTACGTGAATTCCGTACAAAACTCTGCCGGATGCGCTCTAGGTCTTGCTCAGGCACACGGGGGCGACCTGTGGACTTCCCCTTACATAAACACCCAGCTTCTTTAAACTGCTCGTGCCACCGTCGGATGCTCTGTGCAGTAGTAGGTGCAGTACCTTACTGTCAACGGAAATCATGCTGCACAGTTGTAAATAACTCACACTTGTTGAAATGAAGAACGCAAAACATTTTCGTTGCTGTTTTATCGCCATCCCGGTGCATACTGAACGAGCGTGCTAGCGGCACCAGCTGTAGCACCACCAGGGCGTCACCTACTGGCAACCAAGTGAACTGGCGATGTGCAACATGCACCAAGGGAAACTTTACGTTTCGATGTGTATTTTGCAATAATTTGCCGCGAGTCTCTACCTTCATTCATGTTAAAGTTATAGCCTTGTGAAATCGGATGATTCTTTGTTACATGCTGTACTTAGATTAAGTTAGCCGCAATATCTCTTCCCATGGCTTAGTCAATTGAGTTAGTTAAGAAAATAAAAATAATAAGTGATGGAGACTTCTTCGTACAGCTGGATTACCTTCATTAACCAAGCATGCAACATAGGGTCGAACATATTTCAATGGCCTGTTCGGGTGCTGCATATTCAAATATAACTGTTAGGTTCTTTACATTTTTAAAGTTCATGAGGCATGGTTTTTGTTTAGGGACTAAAATTTAATTTTTTTCACAACTCTTGTCTATTTTCTTAAAGAATGTGCCAACAATATATAACCTGGCAAAACACATCTAATGGGCTGACACTTAGTGCGACTCTCTTTGATACATTTCTTATTTATACCTTGCGAGATGTATGTAAATTATGTGACTATTAATCACTGGACACCACTGTAATGCATTAACCAATTTCTGGCATGATGTCAGAATTACGCAATTCTGCCTTTCGCTACTGCGACCAGCTCTACATTTTGAGGAAGACTTCCCATCAATTTGCAGAAGGTCTGCAGTGATTTGATAAACTTCTTCAGATCTGTGGTATTATGCGGGCAGTTTATCGTGGCTGTAAAGTGGCGATCCAACACATTTCAAACATGTTCAGCGGGGTTGAGATTATGATTTTGGGCTCAACACTGTAATTCATTCACTCCCATATCAAGACACTCGTTTATTACAAAGAGGAAATGGACAAATTCCAATTTGTTGTCACAGTATGGGTAATTCTGAATTGTCAGAAGTTTCTTAATAGTTCCTGAACTTTATGGATTTAGGCCCAAAAACCACAAAACCATGACCAAAATACAGGACTATGTCATTATTTAACCTCCTCCGAACTTCACAGTATGGAACAATCAAGTCTTGTAAGTGCTGTCATCAAGTCATTCGCCTTAATCACACATTCCTATTGGATCGTTACAACATGTGATACGATCTCTACACGGGACGAGCTTCAAGTGTCGTAAAGTCCAACAACGATGTGTTTTGTGTCACTGTTAATGACAGGTTGAATTCCATGCAATTAACTTATACTTACGAACCGCAATTGGTCTATCGTTTATGGAATCTAAGTGCATCTGCACTAGCAAATGGCGGGATCATTTACAGCATTTTTAGGTGATGATCGAAGTCTTTGAATATTGTTTGTAATTTATACTTATGGCCTAACAATACTGCGCATTGGAGTCTTAGATGGTCCCGATTCAACAATTCTATCGGCTTATCGTGTCTGGTTTGGCGAGCTATGACATCACATTTCCATCTCACCACTATATCACTAACTGTTGTGAGGGGTATGTAGATCTTACCTGAAATATTACAGATAGAATAACCAAAACTATAGGCACTATAATTCTCTATTCATCGTGGGTTCATACTGACAGCTGGAGCTGCTATAACATTGGCATTATGTTCAGGCTTCATTTATGACATTAAATATGACATGTACTGACTTTACACTGTCCCGTGATTTCATATAGTGTATCCTGATAGATTTTTAGGTCTTGCAAAAAACCTACTGTAATAATTAGGAATGTTCGTACGAGCGTATCTGCCAACATAGCATAAAATGTTTCATTCGTGTTTCAGAAACATTTCATTTGTAACACTGAAATATATCACGTGTATTTCGAAATATGTCTGCAATATTTCTTCAATACTTTCAGATATGTAAATATGCCGCCCTAAGAAAGGTATCGAATACACCTACTAGTAACTATACAGTGTTTTGTATCAGCAATATTTCATGACTGAAAAATGGTTCGGCCATGTTTCAGAATTTATCACTAACATTCCAGCAATATTTCATAGCGGTATAAATGAAAATTATTATTTTATTGTACTAAACGCAAACACTTCAGAAAAAATCCTGGGCAGTTGCATAAATGATGAAACGTATCCGGAATTTTATATCCTCTATATAATAGTTCTTGCTTGCATCATGAAAGCTAATACCGTTTCTTGCGATAAAAATTTCATTGAATAAATTTGAAAATAAGGTATCAAAGCTTTTAACATAAGGGTTTTGAACATTCATTCACAAATTTGATAAAACAAATTTCGGCAAAATATTTAAAAACTTTTTCGAACACACCATTAAAACTAACCTCAAAAACTCTAATTAATTTTATTTAAGTACTCTACTTAATACTCGTACTTTCAATGAACATGTTTATTAACAGCTTCGTTCTACCTTGTGCCTTCTGTTAGTTCGATGTTTCACAACATAACCTAAATGGTTTACTGTACTCTTAACTTCAAACAAGACGAAGATCGGCAATGGAAATAATAAAAGCACTGTTCATGATGGGTGGTTGTAAACAAATACATCAGTCATTTTGCAATAACTTCCACTTAGATATGTTTTCAAATTTAACTTTCAGAAATACTGTGGCAAGCAAACTTGGAGATATACCATATGCTGTACCAAAACTCCTTAATTTGGAAATGCATAAAAAAAAAATTCCTTTTGATAGCTATTGAAACATCTTATAGTATCCATAAGTTGTTCTGAAGTAGTTTTGTGATAGTCTTCCTGATGTTAAGCTCATTACATTTCCTGAGCTTCCTAGGAACTACATTCGTTTTCTGTTTCAGTATGTTCGTCACTTCCGACCAGCATGAGTATTATTTTAACATATTCCGATTATTTGTTTTATGATATCCACTTTAATATTTCTATGTATTGATTGTAAACAATGAATTAGCTTATATCCTCCATCAGTGGGCAGTTTTGTGACTACGAGCCATGAGTTTCTGGCTTAGAGTCCTGGGTAAGCCATGTACGTACTATTTTTAATTATAGACTTACGTTTGTTTAGCATATCCCCTTCCCGATTAGCCTACAAGCATATAGGCAGGCATTAGCGAGCAACAGTTAAAAATTTAATTAAAAAATTAACCTTCCTCACATTTGCCCTCTTGATATTCAGTCGTCATTCTCTGTACTCTAACAGCCCAGATGGATATCTAAATCATAATTTTTGATAGAAGAAACAGCTGCTGCATACGAAGACGTGTAGATCACCAAACGAGGTTTCTTTATAAGTGTTGAATGCTCTTAGTACGAAACAGGTTGATGCAAAATCTAGTCGTCTCTTGATATTTCCGCAGACTATGTACCAGGAAACTCTGTTAAAAGATCTGGAGATTATATTACTAATTACTCCCACTTGCCTGTTATCTT
This sequence comes from Clitarchus hookeri, assembly GCA_002778355.1. Taxonomy (NCBI): domain Eukaryota; kingdom Metazoa; phylum Arthropoda; class Insecta; order Phasmatodea; family Phasmatidae; genus Clitarchus; species Clitarchus hookeri. Next base: position 254,660 of record NQII01000643.1, read on the forward strand.
GAGCATGTGCTTGCGGTATATCTAGTGGGAATAAAAGGTGAGTCTACACCCTCCAGGGAGATAATTTAATCATCTTCTTAACAGTTTTGGCCTGTAGCTCCACAGGTTTTTCGAGGGCACGAACAGCTTCTACTTTTAAGTGTCTTAAATAATTTGATCGCAGCCGCTTTTTATTAATCACTCCTTCCATTTCGTCAATCTTTAATAATTAAAAAGAGAATGTTTCAAGTGATTTTGAAAGGAACATTGTATACATATTAGAAGTTAATTGCCTAAAGAGAGACACTAGATTTCGGTAGATTTTTTAGTAGTGACTTATGAAGTCATTGTTCAATTCGCCAGCCCGATGCAAGTACTCCATAGGATTTCCTGCCTTTGTGATTAATGATTAGTTTGTCACTACGAGATGACTGGCTGGTCGAGTATAATGGGTTGTGGAGTGCTCGTTGTTACTGTTGATACAGTGTCAATAGCAGGGTCGTCAACACGATTATCGAGACGAATATTGCTGCCCCATTCTTGACATAAATCGTCGTCTGAAGCTTGTACAGTACTTGCAGGAACCTGTGTATGCCTATTTGGAATTGGCCTACCATGCAGTTTGCTAGGAATTACATGTTTGCCAAGTACACAGCGGCCAGTTTGCAAACATCCATGTAAAAAAAGGGAATTTGATATTTGCAACGAAGTTGTTGCTTCTCCCTTTTCCTGGCTAAACCTTGCAATTCCTGGTACTTATTTCTAAAAATTATTTTAACGGATGGTTCTAATTTTTGACACCCACGATTACATACGTGCGTTCAGTGCATAAAAAACGGAAAATGTCAAGCACGCTGTCATCATAATTCAATATGGTAGCTCGTCCCTCGATCTCATTCTATATCCTTTACCAAAGGGTACCAAATACACTTCTTACTTTGAAATGTTTANGGTAGCTCGTCCCTCGATCTCATTCTATATCCTTTACCAAAGGGTACCAAATACACTTCTTACTTTGAAATGTTTAAAAAACTGGGTTATATTATTTTTACATGTTGCATTTTTAATGTTTATACCACTCTCACAGAGTACACGGAAACGAAATTTTGTGATCACTACGAATTATTAAGTTTAAATACACATCGCCAAATGTTCGGTGCAAATTACAAAATTATTTCCCCATAAAAGTGATCTTGATATGCAAAAGCGTTTTGATTATGTGTAGTTAATAAGAAACAGTTTTGTAGTAACCGCAAAACAATTTCATTGCCGAAAACTGATTGTCAAGATGTATTTTAACATTTTAATATTTTCAGTTATGTTTACCTTTCCATTAGTATT
>NQII01000643.1:256046-320764 GCA_002778355.1 Clitarchus hookeri
GGGGGGGGGGGGGACGTGGAAGAAATATTCGAATTTAATACAAAAATTTTTACCCCAGCACACTGAAAACTGTTGCAGTGACTGACCTGGTACTGACCCTTTCATATCCATAATGGAATACATATCGATACATAAGTGTGTTAATAGTAATTGAACAGTCTGTTTGGTGTCTGCTGGTTCAAATAGGTGTAAGGGGGAGGCAATGCACGCTCCTCTTTATCGATGTACTGATTTTTCGAAATGGGGTAGTTACTTATAAAGGAATAATCGACGGGAAACTATCAACTTGGAATTATGGTAGTGTTTTAAAAAACAATTCAAATTAATTACGAACATTTTTTTGTCGTTTGAAATATTTGTAAAAGGAAAAATCTTTAACGAAAAGTTGACTAGAATTCGAACTTGCCAAATCAGTATATATAATAAATATTTTTATGAAACTAGTTTTGGTTGTTAATATTTTTGGAGCCGAGTTAACTAACTTGATTGTCTTGAATCTTGTATTTATTTCTCTATTTTAACACGTTATCGACATGTGATGAAGTATGAAATTTCCATTAGAGGAATGTGCCATAGTCGCTAGGCGTGCTGCTGTTGCACTTAAATGTATTTCGTTGTTTCCCAATTTACATGTCAGCCATGAAAACGTAGTTCTGAACCATGTTTGATGCGTGCCATGCAATTGCTCGTGAGTGGTCGCGACACGTTCAGTTTTCTCCTGTTGCACGCTGGTTATCGGTTATTGCTGCCTGCACAGGGAGTATACAGCAGTGCACAAGCCACACTGTTACTAACTGGAGAGGGTCGTGGAAATCTGATTCTCGCGAAAATTTGAGCGAGAGTAGTTTCACGTGAGCTCCTGGGGGGAATGGCAGTAGACCTAAAATCACTCATCCTACTGAGATTGTATATCTGTTACTTGATCTAAAAGTCAGTTCACCTGCAGGCGATATACCTATACTCGTTTGATCTTCAGGCATTATATTAGAACTATAGTCTGTCTCACGAACGAGTGCAATTTTTCAACAGTTCTGAAAGTAGCACTGTGTATACTTATTTTCATGGGCAGGTTGGCAGTCAACTGAGTGTGTTAATGTAAACATTATCTCACGAACGAGTGCAATTTTTCAACAGTTCTGAAAGTAGCACTGTGTATACTTATTTTCATGGGCAGGTTGGCAGTCAACTGAGTGTGTTAATGTAAACATTATCTCACGAACGAGTGCAATTTTTCAACAGTTCTGAAAGTAGCACTGTGTATACTTATTTTCATGGGCAGGTTGGCAGTCAACTGAGTGTGTTAATGTAAACATTATCTGTGGTGGGGGGAGACACCGCTGTATCCATGGAAACAGGTGTAAACAGGACTGCTTTCATAATTGTCAAAAAATGTGCGCTCGTTCGTGAGGCAAACTATATAGTCGGTTCACCTAATCTTAACTTCAACGAAAGTAGTTTCTTATACAATAGTTTGAACTAAAATATGTTTATAAAGTAATGTTCGAGGGAAAAGCTTAGCACCAGTAATAGGCAATAAACCTACAGTTATTAGACCTAAAGTCGTTTTGATAATCGTAACTTCACCGACAATCATTTCTGCTACAGTCGTTTAAGCTACAGTCGTTTGACGTTAAACCTCTTCAAAGTTGTTTTCAAAAATGTGTTATTAACTAGCCACAGCAACAGGCAGAAGATCGACGGTCGTTTTGCTTACAGTCAACACACATGTAGTTAACCAGCAGTCACTAGGACTAAAGTCGTTTCACATACAGTTATGAAAAACTACTTTATGTCTAGTACCTACTACCAGATTCTGTTAATTGTAAAACCTTGAGTAACAAGTGATGTGAAATTATTGCACGCATGCGCAGAAAGCAAATGCCGTAGGAAGGAAGAGCGCAGATCTGTTGTGCACATTCCTGCGTTGCAACACCGCGGCTTGCCGAGCAAGCATTGTCCGACGTCCGTGAAGGATGAAGCACAAACAGAACTGCGTTGGCACGGCAACATGCAAATAAACATCGGCGCCGTCGTTCACGCCGGGGCACAGGGTCAACATGTGCGGATGAGAGGAAGTTGGCGCTAAGCGCAGCCGGTTTACCTACCCTGGGGACAGATCTGTTGTTCCTGGCTGGCTTGGATAAAGGCAGAGGTGTGGTAAGACGAGGGGCGGAATGGAACGGAGGAGGGCACTTCTATCTTCCAAATTACTGCTGTTTGCATATGCAGTTTCGTGGTATTCCCAGCCCCTTTCTAAAACATTACGTCTCTGTCGCCTCATGCTAAAGGTTTCTCCGACTTGGTCCCTGGCCTGTAAATCTGGTGTGTGAGTATAAGGACTTCGAGTGGTAATTTGTTAACAAGAGTAGCTACTAAATGCTGTTCACGATAAAGTGAGCACATTTGAGGCCCTAGTTACTTTTTCCTTTCAGCCATTTTTTTTATTATTTAACCACCTTTTGAAATAAATATTTCCATGTATGTAATAAGCATAGTATGTTTATTCCACATCACTCGGAAGTTAAAGTCCAAGGTTAAAATAAAAAATATTTATTAACTATTATACAAAATTAGAGGACTTTTAGAAGTTATAAATTTACCGTGAATAGCGTATATAACATATTCGCAGTTACTTTACACTTTCTGCATCATCAAACCTTTGAAAAGACACCTCAAGTATGACGTAAATATGTCAAATACCAAAAACATTTTATACTCCTTTTAACATTTCCTTATATTTTATTTGTAAATTATGTATTTTTTTCATTTATAAATAATATGAATGGCAGGAATAAAAAAGGTATGTTGGTAATGCCTAGTAAGAAATAGCACGTATGAAAAAAATGATTAAACTGAGTGCGCACGAATGAAGTGCGTTGGCCCTCTGGTGTAATTTTTTGAAGCTTTGTTTAAATGAGGCGGAGGAATATCCTGAAGAAGAAATTTAGCAGGGATTTATAAAAGTTGGAAGTAACCGTGAATGGAATATAATCTTCCTTTATTGTGACAAAACGAGATGGCGCAGTGGTAAAACGCTGAACTCACATTCGTCAGAAACCCGGGTTCGATTAACTGTCCGGCCATCCTAATTTCGGTTTCCCATGTTTTCCGGTTTTCCGATATCACCCCAGGTGAATGCTGGGGTGGTTCCTTACTACAAGCCATGGCCGATTACTTCCCGTTCCGGCTTACCTCAGCAAATTGCCTCTCGTCTCTTATGAACTAGTTGTTGATGAGACGTTAAGTTTTACCAACCTTATATCTTGCATTCTCACTACACACTAAGAAATTATTCGGAGATTTACCATACCAGTGTATACGCTTAGTGAGAAAGCGGGAATGATAATATTTTCCCCTACGCATTCATTGTAGCATTCCTACATTTGCTAAGGAAACAGACAAATGCATAGGGAAGTTCCCAACTTTGTATAGTAGTGACGCTAAACGTTCTTGTATCTGCAGCTTGATGTGTGGTATTGTTTACATACAATGTATAGGTTAAAAACGTCCATTAGAGTTCAGGAAGTTTACAAGAAATCTTTTTACCATACATAACACGCAACTGAACTTTAGCAAGTAAGTTAACCTTTTGCGATATTGCATTAATGTAACATGTGTCAAATAGTACACCAAATAGTCAGTATGGACAACCGAACCATACTTCAAAATATGGGCGAATCGCTGCGTAATAAACTGCTGCTTAATTCTGCTAAGGATCTGGTTTGTGGTCCACCAAACCGCAGGAAACATTCTGTATTGCTGAGTTTACTAGAGCAACCGAATACCATACTTTCCGGGAGACTATGCACCGTGTTCGGAATCGCTTTGACGGCCAAAGCAGTAACATTTATCACTTTCTGGTAGCATCAATTTTCAGTGCAGCGATAAAGTGTCTCCGAGAAAAGTACATCCCGAAGCTGTGTTTTTGTTTGACGATATGACAAGGCTAAAACGCACATAATCACATAAGGGGAGAATATGAAGTTACGAACCGCATTTACTTCTGCCAGACTTATTAGAGTATTCTAAACAAATATTTCATGACCACGCACGCAAATTNCACATAATCACATAAGGGGAGAATATGAAGTTACGAACCGCATTTACTTCTGCCAGACTTATTAGAGTATTCTAAATAAATATTTCATGACCACGCACGCAAATTTTTTGTTTCGTGTAGATGAAGAGATTTATCTTCATGTTTAGGGTGGCAGCTTAAACAGAGAGTTTAACCCTTTCAGATATTCTTCAATTGATAGTTTCGTGTGTTGCTAATAATGAATTTTTTAATGCGTACCGGCACAACACTTGCTTCGTTGTCACATCCAGTGAGCTGTATTTATTACCGTGTGTCCGGCGATAGTGATACTAATCAATCATAACCTAGCAGACGTACGGTTACGAACCAGTCACCCATAGAGAATATCAGTGGTCATGAATACCACCATCCCATGTAATGTGTGGATATGAAATGGGTTAAGGTATGTAGGTACGGTTTTACGTCTCGTCGACAGCGAGGTTATTAGAGACGGAGCTATTTACTCAGAGAAACAGGAAAGCGGAAGGAATCCGTGATGATCCGTAATTAGTGGCCATTCTAACATTCGTCTGGAGTGGTTTCGGGAAACCACAGAAAGCCTAAAATAAGGATAGCCGGCCCGGGATTCGAACCCAGGTCCTCTCGAATGCGAGTTCGAAGGTTTACCACTGCGCTCACTCACTCTGTGAAATAAATCAAGGAAACGTGCTTGGAGTAATGGATAGATAAATAAATATTTCTAGTGACCATGCATAAATAATAACTAGATGTACAAGAGGAAGTATACTGTGGTTTTCGATCAATTAATCACCACGCACACACAGTGGCAGGGCTCCTGGGAGCATGGGCCCAGGGGAAACCAAAGTTGTGTTTACCCTCCTTCTTCACATCATAATCTAAAGAAAAACATTAAATGCAAAAATTTTGCGCGCGCACACACACATACACGCATGTAAAATTTTTTAAGTATGTATGAGCGCATGTGTGTGCATATTTATATACATATATACACTTATTTATATATACACACACATACAGAATGTACCTAAAATCGACCGGAAAACTTCGGCGGCAGGTCAATCACGAAAAAAGAAGTCGAAATTAAATAGACTTATGGTCTAAAATGAAACCCAAGGGCGGTACACGTATTTGTAGCTTGACCTGAAGCACTAGATTCGTACAAATATCGGAGAAAATTTTTGAGATGGAACGATGAGTTTCTGAATTATATGTAAGTGAAACATGATCTGCGAACACCACAAAACCGGTTGCTGTCATCAAATTAATTCAGGTAAATAATAACGGCCACTACCAGTATTACGAGCCATTAGCCATGACGTGGTAGCACATTTGAAATTTTATTGATGTATTATGAATCCGCATGTCACAATTGACGANACTTATGGTCTAAAATGAAACCCAAGGGCGGTACACGTATTTGTAGCTTGACCTGAAGCACTAGATTCGTACAAACATCGGAGAAAATTTTTGAGATGGAACGATGAGTTTCTGAATTATATGTAAGTGAAACATGATCTGCGAACACCACAAAACCGGTTGCTGTCATCAAATTAATTCAGGTAAATAATAACGGCCACTACCAGTATTATGAGCCATTAGCCATGACGTGGTAGCACATTTGAAATTTTATTGATGTATTATGAATCCGCATGTCACAATTGACGAAAAAGGTTGCCTTGTGTAAATACCCTAACCTCCACCGTTTTCTAAGAATTCCTTTTTGAAAGTTACAAAGAAAATGTACATAACCTGGCAGGCAGACAACACGCACAACACTCTAGGTCAAACGGTTGTGGATATCAAAGGTGTAATATAACAGAGATTAGAATGAAACTGTCCGACATTGAGGTAAAAAATGTATGGCGGTACTTTACCAGTAATGTACGCATTTATAAGTTGTAACAGTGAAATAATACCAGAACAATTCAAATTGTCATTTATTATATACTAAAGTGCAATAATGTAGTATAAACGAGCATTAGATCAAGTGCTCGAACTGTCGGCCTTCAACCTCGCTGCAGATTGTACATCTACGATGCCACGATTGCTGAAAACCGTCAAACACGCCGGGTGTGGTTCTTATGACTTCGGCAGCAGCATGTATTCTGGCCATGAGATCCTGTATAGACGATATTTGAGTCTCGTACACCGAACTCTTCATAGCACCCCACAAGTAAAAGTCAAGCGGTGAAAGATCTGGGAACCTCGCAGGCCTTAAACTTGGCCCACCGCGGCCTACCCGTTTACCTGGAAATGTGGCGTCAAGATACTCTCCAACATGTGCACCAAAGTGCGGTGGTGCACCGTCATGCTGCAGTCACATTTTCTGTCAAATCCCAAGTGGGACGTATTCGAGAAACTCTGGCGAAAACTGTTCCAAAAACATAATGTAACAGTCAGCATTAAGAGGAGTCCACGGCGACACATTTTCTGTGAAATAGTTGTTTGCGAGTATCCATGCATCTCGGCAAATAAATGTTTTTGAAATACGACTTTTTGCCAGAAAAGATACAACATTTTTACTTTTATCATATTAAGTATATTCACGAAGGAAATAAANTCCAAAAACATAATGTAACAGTCAGCATTAAGAGGAGTCCACGGCGACACATTTTCTGTGAAATAGTTGTTTGCGCGTATCCATGCATCTCGGCAAATAAATGTTTTGGAAATACGACTTTTTGCCAGAAAAGATACAACATTTTTACTTTTATCATATTAAGTATATTCACGAAGGAAATAAAATCGTGAAAATGGTCAAATATCGCATTTTTAAAGCGCGCCTATGCAGTTTCCTTAAGCGGCAAGAGAAAAGTACAAACATACGAGCGTAGTTACATCTGTGGGCTTTCATCGCGTGAAATAATTTCCCACTGTTAAAGATCTAATTTGCACAGTACAGGACCACGACGGAAACACTGCACTCTTTGGGCGTAGGAGCGATGAGGCACTAGGCGTGCGTGGGTAATCTTCAACCTTCAAGTGGTGCACTTTCTGTAGGCGATATGGATGAAGCAGTTGTTCATTTACAACCCTCCACACATTATGTGACCAGTGCGGACCGCATGCCCCACTTGACGAATGCTGGTAGATGGCGACTCATGAAACATCCGCAGCACCTCCTCCTTCAAGTGTAGTTTTCGTACCGACTTTTAAAGTCCAACGTTACGCCTGTACATGTCACGTGTAAGGTTGAAACTTCGCAAACTGAAGGAGGCCTGCGAGCCTATTATGACTTTTTGACGCTGGCTTAGCGTCAATCGCTACTTAACGTCAACAAAACTCAGAAACAGCGTCATCCTTATTATGATCCACCATCATAATAATAAGCCCGCTGGAGGGTACTCTCCCCTGAAAAGGGTCGATGCAGTGAGCGACGACACAGATCCGGCACTGTCTTGGAGAGACAGTAGAGATGTTGGAAATTGGTTAGTGCNGCAGTGAGCGACGACACAGATCCGGCACTGTCTTGGAGAGACAGTAGAGATGTTGGAAATTGGTTAGTGCCTCAGCCGGACCACGGGCTGCTCTGGATGTGAGGGTCCCAGATAAGTGTGAGAGGAGAGTAGACGACGCATCACCATATCAGTTCGGAGCTTGGAGCTTGGAGCTGGTAACGGGGAACTCGTCGGCGTGTTGCTGTTATACTTCATTTGGAGGTCGGGTACAGCAGTTTGGCGAGTATTTTCCCATAATGACGACCGGGAAGCGGCTAAGTCATAATGTCGATTAAGTTGACACACGTATGGTATCTGGACAAGTACAGCTCGGTTTTACAGTGTAAAATGTGTGACGTAACCTAAACACACTGCGTGTCTATTTTACTCAGCGTAGNAAGTACAGCTCGGTTTTACAGTGTAAAATGTGTGACGTAACCTAAACACACTGCGTGTCTATTTTACTCAGCGTAGATGTCCCCTATTTGCGAAGCCTTTTATCAATGGCTGTGAATGTTGAATGATGTCGAAACTGTCTGTTTGCGTACCTTCCCCTGTACATGCGTGCTGCAGCTCTACTGATGCANAAGTACAGCTCGGTTTTACAGTGTAAAATGTGTGACGTAACCTAAACACACTGCGTGTCTATTTTACTCAGCGTAAATGTCCCCTATTTGCGAAGCCTTTGATCAATGGCTATNCTATTTTACTCAGCGTAAATGTCCCCTATTTGCGAAGCCTTTGATCAATGGCTATGAATGTTGAATGATGTCGAAACTGTCTGTTTGCGTACCTTCCCCTGTACATGTGTGCTGCAGCTCTACTGATGCATTGAGCAGCCCCATACACAAGGTGAATGTCAGCCATTCTGGACATATAAAACTATCTATTTTTCGATACACCAACTACGCCTCTGTGACCACTCCGTTAAACACTAGTACAATTGTTTTGACTGAGTTCATGACGGAACATATCACAGAACATATACGTCAAAGACCCTCCACTTGACGATGGTGTGTGATGTGTGGCAGCATAAATGTTAGGCCGTTATGACAGGCAATTTATTTGTCAATGTACTGTCTTACGGCATTCCTCACACAAAGGTTTCGTGATACCCACGTAAAGACGGTGTTTACCCTCTCCAGCCTCGTGTACGAGTTGGCCAGGACAACCATTTCACAAAGTCGATTTACAACGTATACCTCATCCAGAATCAAAACACGTGTCGATTCTTACACAAAATATATATTTGGTAACTGTGCAATGTATATTGATGCTGTCGTACAGTTATAGATTATTTTTTGAAACGCTACATTATTGCATGTATTACGGTGGTGTGCTCTATTCTATTAATACTTATGTTTGGTAAGTCACAATTCGTTCAGTACTCTTGAATATCCAGCCATGGAAATGACACACAGACAGATGTATTGTAATTTGCTGTCGTTTGATTTTTATTGAAAATGGCAGCATTTCTCAACGCCCCGTTTTCTATCTTGCCCTTTTTATATCTGCAACCGTCTGTTCTTGGTTGTTATGCGTGTTGCACGCCTACCAAGTTTTGTACATATTCATTGTACATTTCACTAGGAATTCCTAGAAAACTGTGGAGGTCGGTATTTACAAGGCGACCTTTTCTGTTAATTATGACATGCGGATTAATAATCCATCAATAAAATCCCAAATATGCTACCACGCCATGGCTAATTGCTTGCAACACGGTTAGTAACTGTTATTATTTACGTGGATTAATCTGATGACAGCGACAGGTTTTGTGGTGTTTGTAGATCACGTATCAGTTACAAATTATACAGAAACTGTTCCTTCTTAAATATTTTCTCCAATATTTGTAATAATCTAGTGCTTAAGGTCCTACTTCACTGACGTGTGAAGCTCTTGGGATTAATTTTAAATCACAGGTTTTAATTTGTTTTTGACTTTTTTTTTTCGTGATTAACCTGCCGCCAAAGTTTGTCGTTCGAATTTATATAAATACTGTATACACACAGAGAGAAGCAAGAGATCTGTCGGGGAAACTTTCAGTAAGAGAATGACATATTAATTATGAGAGAGTGTTAATTGAGTATCTGTATACTCGCAAGGGCCACTCGAATAGCATATAAGTTGCCTCACTATTATTGAAATAGAAAATATTTTACAGAATTAAAAAAATCTCAACGAAATGTGTAAATCTTTTTGGCCAGTAAAATACACAGTAGTTAGTACAAAATGTACCAACAGCACATACAAAATTCTTCAGTTTTGTTAAAAAAAATCCACCTGAGACAAAAATATTGAAGTAAATTAACTCTAAACTTTAGAAAAGAAACTGCATGTTTATATTAGTTAATTAAAAAGTAAATAAACTTTCAATGAGACACAGCGTAAAGAACGGAATTTAAATTGTGATAAAGGGGGTTTCATGACTAGCAAAGTCTAAATGACCTCCTTAAAGTCTGATTCTCTTACAGTATTTGAGTAAGTGAGTCAAGAGTTTGGGCGGCTCTTAACATCGAGGTCTTGAGAGCCGATCAGGGTGAAGCGAGTATGGAATAGCGCTTGAATGAAAGGGCGGGGAAACGAGAGATCCCCGAGAAAAAACCCGCCGACCANGTGATAAAGGGGGTTTCATGACTAGCAAAGTCTAAATGACCTCCTTAAAGTCTGATTCTCTTACAGTATTTGAGTAAGTGAGTCAAGAGTTTGGGCGGCTCTTAACATCGAGGTCTTGAGAGCCGATCAGGGTGAAGCGAGTATGGAATAGCGCTTGAATGAAAGGGCGGGGAAACGAGTGATCCCCGAGAAAAAACCCACCGACTAGCGGCATCGTCCAGCACGATTCCCACACGCAAAAATCCGTGGGTAAACCCACCGGGAATCGAACCCGGTTTGCCTTGGTGGGAGGCAAGTAGTCCAACCACGACACCACCGCAGTCCCCTACAATCTTTGATTTCGCTGCTAATGTTGCTAGGTTGGTCAGACGAATCTGGCATATTGTAGACTTCATTACATTCTTAATCCTTGAAAAACTACTAGAAGAGTATTCTCCTTGTGCCACAAATAAGGGACGTGTGCAAAATACATTAGGAAACAAAGTCCCCATCATCATTCCACATAGATTATTCAACTAATCTATAAGATGAAGAGTTTTTGGTACCAAATTGAAAATATGAAGGAGTTCCAACTCACTACAAGTGTATTCATGCCCCCATGGTACTTATCACTAAGTTTTCTTGTATTTTCTCTCGCTTACTCTGGTTGTAACTGTGGATATTTCCACAAGACACTGAGAGTAGCACGTAGTTTAGTTGGCTGTCTCATATACTGAGTGATTAGATTTTTAACAGTATCTAGCGATATTCGTGTGTGAATTTCTGTTTGTGTAGGTACTCACATGCACCTGATATAAAGATACACTAAATACTGGACTCTAAAATTTTGTTCTGGAATTGCCTCTAAAACATTTTCAGTAGAAACTCGTTCTTTTCATTTTACCTCCAAGTTCCACTCAGGTGGTATATGTAAGTTATAGACAACAAGTTTACATACATTCCAAATGGAACAACAGCAATTTCTTATTTCTGAAATGCGTACATATTTTTAATTAAATGCTACATATTTTCGATTTCAACATTCAGTGTAGCCTCTCTTTCTCTCAAAACTGTACTCGTATGGTTTATGTAAATTAGAACTTTATAAATGAGATATAAGTCATGACGATGCACTCGAATGTTTGCAAAGAGTTCTTGATACCATTCAAATCAGGTTTTACTTCCAGTATTAGATAAAATCAAGAAATAAATCAACTGCTTTATTGATTCCTGGAAGGTAAGTGGCAAAAGGCTTAACACACTCCATTATTGCAGACCAGCGTGTATTGGACATGCTGTACAGAGAGCTCCAAACATTTTCTTTCAGTATGTACCATCTTTAAGGGCTTGAATTAAGCACAGTAAAAAATTTCTGAATCACTCAAAAAAATGTAATGACTTCAGCACAACTCTCGGCTGCATGAACACAATACAAGTTGAGACTGTAACATGCACAGGGTTGGAAGCTAATGAAATAATATACTTCTTAATATGGACTTCAGCACCTTTATACACACCACTCATATTGCTTATATTACCATAGCCTTGACTACGACAGTCTCCTATGGGTATACAATGATTTGTTACAGTCTGAATGACTAATTCTGCAATTGATGCGCCAGTCTTTTATTGCACTTGGCTAAAGCTAAAATTCTTTGAAACATTTTGTACTCATTGATATCACTTAAGTGAAAATAGCATAATAAAAACACTGTCTGCTCTAATTGAGTTTAATCAGGGCGTCGAATATGATGGAATAGTATTTCGTAGTTTCTCTGTACTGTAAGATGCATTCCATTTCATTAATAAATAACGTCTATTTTTTTGTAATCTATGAAAGAGTGTCTTGTGGTCGCTGCATTTTAAGCCGATTCGCGGTCCTGTTTTTTTTACTGATTTTGACTTACTCTATGGCCGCTTCTGCAGGACTGGGTATCACTTTTCTCAGAACACTTCATCATATTAAATTAATATTTCGTCAATATAAAATCAAATTTTTCCGCACGATAGATGTAAACATGATTATCGCGCATGTAAGTAATGAAATTATAAGTATTCACACGATGTTTCTCATTTAGGGAATTAAATGGGTCAACATTTGGTAGTATCGGTTCGTGTGGACAACTTAGACGCACTGACAAATTCTGAGGAATCGTGAGTGCCCTCAAATGTTGTGATAAATGAGATATATAAATGCCACTGTTTCTTAAACACTTAAGTTACACCATGTTCCTACTACGANCAGGACTGGGTATCACTTTTCTCAGAACACTTCATCATATTAAATTAATATTTCGTCAATATAAAATCAAATTTTCCCGCACAATAGATGTAAACATGATTATCGCGCATGTAAGTAATGAAATTATAAGTATTCACACGATGTTTCTCATTTAGGGAATTAAATGGGTCAACATTTGGTAGTATCGGTTCGTGTGGACAACTTAGACGCACTGACAAATTCTGAGGAATCGTGAGTGCCCCCAAATGTTGTGATAAATGAGATATATAAATGCCACTGTTTCTTAAACACTTAAGTTACACCATGTTCCTACTACGAATAATTCTGAGTTGGGGTGCAATAAAAATACCGTTACGCGCCTAATGCATTACGATGCGAGGGCACTATGCGCGGACACGGCTCTGTGGGAGGTGACCCATCTAGACCCTCCGCTCCCAAGGCAGACCCGCTCACGGTCCTGTCGGGGCGGCCGGGAATAATTGACAGCTGACTTGGCTAGCGTCACGGTCCCTCCTTCCCCTCTGCTGGAGAGGCCGACGACTTTAGAGGATGTGCAAGAATATTCTGGGAGCTAGGACTCTCGGCGCAACGCTGTATTTAGAGAAATTTCTGGGCGATCGCTGACGACATAAATACAAGCCGCAGCTGGACCGTCAACAGTCTTTTGGTAGGAGTCTTTGCTGTGTGCGGTAACCGGTCGAGGTTGAGTGCGGCGAGGGACATCGGTGAAAAGGATGGGCGACGACAGGAAACAGAGAGACAATGGCGGACGAGGTGTTTGTGGTGTGAACGATCGAGAGACCGTGAAACCCGACGAGTGAAGGCTACTGTGCATAAGGGCGCTCGGACAACTCTAGAACATTGCGGACTAGTGGGATCTGGACTAAACTGAGGTGGGATTATATGAACATGTAATATAGATTTTATTGTAAATATTGGAACTGTCAAATATGGACATAAGTTATCCATTAGGTTTTGATATAGTGTCTATTATGACTGATTTTAGTTATTTAATTGAATTTATTAATTTTAAATAGCAAGATAAATCATTTGATTGTGAGATATTGAAAGTATTTTATTTGTAGTTATCGTAAATAAATTAGTAAAATTTTAAACAACTCTTTTATTTAATTAAGACCTCCATTCCTTTAAGAATCTGGTTTAGCCCACTGACTTTGAGGGAAAATGTTTTAACAATACCTAAAAATTAGGGTGTGCCTGGGCCCCTGGAAGAAGGCCGGACCCCAGGGAATTTGCCCCCCACTGTTTTCTCCCCCCCCTTCTCACTGTCGGTTCTGCGCAATGGTAATTACGTAACAGTATTTTGGAATTATGTTGATGCATCCTGTAGCACAATCAAGAAAATGGCATTACTGCGATGCAAGATCGGTAATTGGATGCTGATCAAAACTGGCCACGATATTTATGAGTGATGACAAGGTGTGTCAATAAACTTTAAACGAAGTAATATATGTAGTTCCTTGTATCTGGATGCAACAAATTATGTAGGTGATGATTATCATCAACAGCAAACTTCAACAAGCTGATTAATGGTGTTATTGGGTAAACGTATGGTGAGCTAAAAATCTTTACATATACCTTATGTACACTTGATACTTATTTGATAAGACGAATTAGACACTATAATATACAAATTACGCACTGTTAAAGAAAACGAAGGAATAAAAATATGAAATCTTAGGTAGTGCTAGGACAGAAATAATTACTACCATGGCATATGTTGTAGCTACAAGTCACCACTCATTTTAACGGGCATTTTTGTGTCCGAAATGTACTATGACTTAGAACATCATAGCTCAACTAGAAGTTTAGAAACATGTTTTGTTACTGTTTCCATGACATAGCGGGAAGCTTTTTTGCCTCTCACTTAGGGGATTCGTGGCTCTAACCCTTGGCGTTTTTTTTTTCAAAGTGGTTACTGTCTCTAGCTCATATTCTTTACCTCAGAAAGCAACAGCAAATTACCTCCTTGGGCACGCCGAAATTTCATCCCAGCGACATTGTTTGGGGCTCCTACAATGCGCTTAAGAATGTAATGTTAAAATACTAGTTGACTAAAAGAACAAGACTGGGGCAATTTATGATATTTGAAGACATTTTTAAACTTATTACTGCCTGTCTTGATAATTCAAAACCAACCATTATATCAGCAAGTTTCAAGTACGATTAACCATCGAATGGTATGTCAGAAGCACCAATGCCCAACGTCCCTTATAAAGGTATAAATAGCATTCATTAGACTGAAGAACAGATGAAGAACGTCTTATGGAGTGACGAGTTACGTTACATATTCTTAACTGGTCTGCTCAAAAACTTGACTTAAACACAGTAGAACATATTTGGGATAGACTGGAACATAATTTGAGTGCTAGACTCACTTGAACAACAGACAATCGTCAACCATTCGCCATGATGCAAAAAGAATGGAAGATAATTCTGACATATGTGAGTCAGAACTTAGTAGACAGCCTACCCCCCGGAATGTCAATGCTGTAAATACAGCAAACGAAGGTCCGACATCCTAATAGTTACATGGCTGGCGCATTTGCAACCAACAGCAATAGGAGTCCAGTGACTTTTAGCCAAATAGTTTGAATGTGCGTGAAATGTGTGTATGTGTGTATATATATATGTATACATACACTCACAAATATGTGTGTGCATATGTTCGGATACTCACATATGCATGTGCTTATAGTTGCATACTTACATATGTGTGTGCATTTACTTTTATAGTGCCTACTCACAGCCCAGAAAATGTTTTATTGGATTTCGCCCTGCTGAATTATTTTGTGGTAAACCCAAAATTTTTTAGTTGTTGCCACTTATTTTGTGGTGGTTACAAACCATGTTGTGTTAACCACAAAGTAATTTGGCAGAGTGAATATCAACGAAACATTTTGTGGCCGTCACAAAGCTTTTTTTTCTAGTGTGTATGCATATAGCTGTATATATACACACACACATGTGTGTGTGCATTTACTTGTATAGTCCTACTCACATATGTGTGTGCAATGAGAGTAATTATTGTGAAATACAGGAAAATGAGTTTCGCTATAAGAGTGTATTCTAAAGTATTATTTTTAATAAACGAAATTCAAATGTATGGTCTTGGCTATTTCATTGCATATATTTATATGTTTTAAGACTAAGCAGTGATGTCCAAAAATTTGTTTCCTTCTGAGAGTTAGCATTCCTAATTCGGTTCATTGGATTAATACCTTTTTTAAGGGCTCGGAATTTTGTTCAGTTCTGAAGAAATTTCGAAGGGAAGAGGTTTAAATGGTCACGGGTGGTAGTGGTCTGGTTGCCGCGCCTTTATTTCGTTTCGTTCTCCCAAATGGAAGAGGACAGATATTTGTCATTTTACTCACTCAAACCCCGGGACGATTGCCTCTAAGGTGGAAGTGTAACTATATGTTTATTTATATGCACATCAGAGAATCGTGTAATTATTTCCTTCTTAGTGGTATACAAGTTACTTAATTTTGTTCACATGAATGAGATGGTAAACTTCAATTTTAAAAGAAGTTCTGTTTGTGGTTGTATTAGTTGCTGTTGAGGCAAATTCAAGAATAAGTGGAGACGGTATATGTTGGTACTACAGCTGAATCTGGTATTATTGTGATGCTGATTGTGAAAACAACAACATGTGAGGATGACAGTCATATC
This sequence comes from Clitarchus hookeri, assembly GCA_002778355.1. Lineage (NCBI taxonomy): Eukaryota > Metazoa > Arthropoda > Insecta > Phasmatodea > Phasmatidae > Clitarchus > Clitarchus hookeri. The sequence goes on from NQII01000643.1 coordinate 272,071, forward strand.
ATGAAGTCAGACATGGAAGGGATGACCTGTACTACATCGGCAAACAAGACTGATTACGATCTGATAGGAAACTGAAGTTTGGAGGATCATACATAGAAAGACAACAACTGTTGCGCTGCAATGAGGTCTACAAATGCGCCTCTGTGCCAGCAATTGACTACGACGAATACCTCGACAAACTCTTCTCCGTGTTTTTCCCCATGAGGTGTCACTGCTTGGTTAACAGTTGTAACACCATCTAGAAATCTACACCTCCGAACAAGTGGTCCACAGCCAGTTTTCCAGATGGGCCGATAGGGCATTGTTTAAGTTTAATATTTTAGCACTGGATATCCCAGGTAGTGGCTATAGGCCTCCAAAAACCGACCACTATTAACCCTCTTCACCTCTATTTGCCCTATTTTTATCCTGTTTCGACATAATGTCTGTGGTGGAATTCACACTGGGCATACAATGAATGCCCATTTTCGAGCACGTTCCTCCGCATATATATCCCTCTATTTCCCATACCACTGAGGTGAACAGCCGCTCCTGGATGATGATGTTTGACATTAAATTGGATAAGACATGGCTACATTTATCTCTCACATTCAGTATGCGACATTTAAAAACAAACTTATTGTTGTAACTTATTTTATTTTGAGAATTTCATGGTTTTCTAGGAACACAGGAACTACCACACTCAGCACATCGTTGATAGCCTCTAATACAGAATGTCCCAAATTAATTTTTACACTCTTTGAATGGGAATAACAGACAAACTATTGAAGACGATCTGATGGGACTGGTTGTATTTTATGCTATAAGGAAAACGTGGCAGTGCACCGTCCTAATAGAAAACACAATTATTTACGTAGAGTTGGTGAACAGCTGGCACAATGTTTTCCTGCAACATGGTATGCTAACTTTCATATTTCACCATATTTCACCATTCCATCAAAACATTGTCCCACGACTCCTCTGGCAGACATACCTCACAACACTGTTAACCCAGGTAGATGGTCTACTTCTCTACCCCATTGTGGGGATTTTCATCTGCCCATTACATGCAGTTGTGTTGGTTGACTGTCCCATTCACTTTAAAGGTTACCTCATTGGACAAACAATTTTGAATTAAATGTTCTTTGTCACTGCACATGTTTACAACCTAACTCACAAAATACGACACACCTATCTAGGTCGTCTTCATTAATTGCGTGAAGTAACGTGGGAATGTACGTCCTCTACTTTACTTGCTTTAAAATGTGATGGATGCTTACTTTACTGACACCAGACTCACTTGCTGAATGGACTTAGACTTGCTGAGGGAATGTGCGAATGTGCGCAACACAGCCCCTACATTTCCATCGTTCGTTGTCATTCTCTTCTTGCCTCACCATTCTGTCATCACATCAAACAAAGTTTCATCCCTCTCAAACTTGTCATGAAACCGTGTCATTGTTACATGTGACGGTGGCGCAGTATAGAATTCTACCCTCTGTCGTCTCTGCAAGTCAATCATGTTCTCACATTTCCAATAACTCTTAAAAATCGACTTATGTCGATCAAAAGAAAACCTTACCACCTCCGTCATTTTCTCTACAGTTGTAGTGCTGCCGCTCGTGGCTGCAAATGTACCTGGTAACACAGAATGGCTACACGTACTCGTGCATACTTAGCGTTGTCCTTGTAGTGTCGAATACACGTACAAAGAGTGTAAATATTAACTTAAGACACCCGATATTCACATGATGCGAATCCGGCCATGCATGTACCAAGGAAATATCATTACACTGCTGTAGTGCACCTGCTCCTTGTCTTGCAATGTCATTCTAAAACATACTGTACCTTAAAAAGAACTAGATTTATGTTTCATATTTAAATGTAGGAAATAATTTTTTTTTAACATGGTTTACTTGAAGTTCATTTTTCCTCCAGAGGATATATATGTTTTTAGAGTTTGCTCAGAGAGGAAGCCAAATAATTTTTATGAAAGTTTTTTGGCGTTATGTATATCCGATAACGGGNTTTTAGAGTTTGCTCAGAGAGGAAGCCAAATAATTTTTATGAAAGTTTTTTGGCGTTATGTATATCCGATAACGGGATTGATCTTATTCAGCGAAAAGTAGGCAGGTACATGCTCAAATCGCTGTGTGATAAATGCCAAATGCATACATATGNTTTTAGAGTTTGCTCAGAGAGGAAGCCAAATAATTTTTATGAAAGTTTTTTGGCGTTATGTATATCCGATAACGGAATTGATCTTATTCAGCGAAAAGTAGGCAGGTACATGCTCAAATCGCTGTGTGATAAATGCAAAATGCATACATATGNATTGATCTTATTCAGCGAAAAGTAGGCAGGTACATGCTCAAATCGCTGTGTGATAAATGCAAAATGCATACATATGTCTAAGCAATCATGAGCTAAATTTAAGGCCTGTCCAAAGCTTCTTTAATTAAAAAATATTCGAAACAGAAAAATAAATTAAATTTGTTATAAAAACCATTCCAAACCACAAAAACAGAGAAAAATATCTATTCTATAATAGAGAAAAATTTCAACCCAATAAAATGTTATAAGCATATATTACTCTATTGCAGGAAAGAACATGCAACTATAAGTTAGATACATTAGGTTTTTCCACTACTTTTTCTCTACATACTCCAAGTAAAGTATACGCTTTACCTTTAAAATATGACACTTATTATAAGGAGAAATATCAAATATTAAAATTAAAATATATTACAAACATTTATAAGATTATGGATTTCAGAAATTAGCTCTATATAACTTCCCTAGTTACTTGATACCATACTTGATGGGGTTGGTATTAAAAATAATACAATTTAGAAATATCATATACATAATTTTTATATAAATCAAAAATTCTAAGATATCATATAACAATGTTGAAGTACGTATATTTAAATGTTGGTCTACTTACGAGAAACTTAATTCGAAACTTCATTAGAGTGACTCTTAAAGTAAATAAAATACAAATATTAAAACAATATATTATTAAACTTTTATATATTACACAAAGGCATCCGTACACCATCCATTAGCAACTTGCCGTCATCCGTTACTTTCCCGACATTTTCTTTGGAATTCAAAATTGCATGTTCATAATGGTGGGCACAAAATGGCTGTAAATTATAAAGGTTGGGTTCAGAGTTATGAAGGCCATCGAAGGGCATAGCATTATCATGCTCCTGACTATTGACTCCTGCACCAGAAGCCTCTTTATCTACCTACTGTAGTATGTTATTGTAATTCCTCCTACAGTATATTTTATGAAGAAGTTATATTTAGGATGAACGTAAATATTAATAACCAAGTACCATTAAGTAGACTATTGCCGTATTGGACTGTAAAAACTGCTTGACGCTATTCTGATAGCTTTCCTGTTAAGACGAAGTCACAGAATGGCCAAGTACATACAAGTCAAAAATTTCTTTTATTTCCATAGGCAGCCCATCCCCAATTGAGCTCTCCAAGCCACTTCGCTCCGGTAATGTAGTCTATTTGTGGCACTGACACTATAATAGCCAGATGAGTAGCAGCCACTAAAGAATATGCTTGAAACATGAGAAGGTAGGACGGAGACTATTATACGAATATGACATCACAAACTCAAGGCTACGGTAAACACACATATCCGATATACAAAACTACCTCTTCATAAAAACAGTCAACTANACATCACAAACTCAAGGCTACGGTAAACACACATATCCGATATACAAAACTACCTCTTCATAAAAACAGTCAACTATGTGTAAATAGCAGATTTCTAAAAGTAAATTATTTTTGTATTAAATGTTTATGATCGTGCGTTGACATGCTTCATTTGATGAGGAATGTCCATGACGACAAGAGGGCGTTGCCTCTTTCCCCCTCTTGTTAAGGTTTGCCACACAGCTGTGTATTTACCACCCAAAAAACATAACGAAGCTTAGTATTAAAGTGAGTTGATGCAGTGATTATTTATTTCGTCACACTTTTCTACAATTACAAATAGTAGTAAAAAAAATAAGTGCAAACACATTCGAACATGCAAGTTTCACTGAAAATAAATCCATTCTTGTCATCGCGTACCAGTGCCTAAAGGCAAATGTCGGGCAGTGAGGCGGGCAGTAAATTAGCTCGTTGGAACAATCTGGCCAGGCGGACGCGATCAAAAGTCGAACTAGGCGCCACTGCTGCGGACGAGACAGAAAAGTGAAATTTATCCACGTATTCGAAAAAAATAAATTAAATTAGCTCGCAGAGTGGAGGAAAAAAAACATGAAACGTTCGCTAATGAAGATGGCTGACTGATGCCTTCATACGTAGTTATGAGAACATTGTTGGCGGCATCACTGCAGGGCCAAAATTCGCGTCGAACTGGAAAACACGCGTCCAAGCTTCAGGACTTATAATGTTACTTGTATTGGTTCAAACAAAGCTGGAGTAGCTAGAAAATGTTCGTTTTTCGACAGGGACTCGGGGAAGTGCAACCGGGAAATCAGCTGTCATTTAAAATTTCGTTGCTCGTGCTTTGTTATTCTACACGGACGACGGCTATCTTGGCATTCGCTAACCGTTGATAGTGACTTTGACTTCGGAATTTTCTGAATAATTTCCAAGACGTACCTAAAACATTTTTAACATTAAAAATTATGTGTTATAAAAATTTCTATACACTACCATTTCACTCTTCACTTGATCCTCGTCCGGGCCCAGGAGTGATTTGAAAGATAAAAAATAACTGACAGAGCACGCATACCACAAATACGTGAAGCCAAACGTAGACTAAGGGTGAGGTAAACCGATTTTCGTCTTCTACATATTTCCCCAACATTACTTGCCCATTGCCAATACAACTGTCACAGTCTCATGGTCAACAGTGATGCACGTAAATTTGAATTTTCAACAAATCCACTCTCTTTTCCAGGAATATAATACTTCGACCAACTCCAATATAATCTAGTTGCATTAAAACTATGCTAGAGAAAGTGTACAAACATCCTTAATCACTTACTTACATTAAACGTGTTCTAATCTCAAATCCTCTCCAACATTTATGTTGCTGTTGGCAGAAAAGCAGTTCAATGTTGGAACATGGACAGTGGCTACTACGCAGCTTGCATGCGCTCTCTATGGGGCTAACTAACCCCTACTATTACTGTATATTCGTCTTACCACGGTTACATGCACTGTAACGCCTCAAATAACAGCTACTTATTCCTGTCAAAGTTATCTCAGTTCATTTTTGCAATATGTATGTTAACGTAATATTTATTTGTTTTATTTATTATTTTGTTTGTGGCAGATGTATTTTATTTACTCCAGTTATAATTCATAATATTAATTGCAAGTTATTTTAACCGCAGATAACGTAGTTTATGTAATTATGTTTGTAAGTCTTTCTGTTTTCATTCATAAAGTAATTTTTTTTTTGACCGTTTTGCAGAGGAAATTGTTGATTGATTGCTATGGTAACACAAAATTTATGTGTAAAATATGATGTAGCCGTATCGTGATTGCTGCGATATTTAAAGGCTTCGTTTAAGTATGCATTTTTTAAGACTTTTAGCCATCTTGGTTTTCCCGTCAGGCAGGCGATAACCTAGTGGGTCGTCGGCCTGAGAGATATTTTATTTTGCTGGTTAATTGGCCGAGTCCAGCACAGAAATGCAGACTGCCGACAGGGCTAAGAAGCGGCACCTGAAGGGAATAACTTAAGTCTACACGCTCTACCTACGCGGATTACATTTGACGCCAAGTTTGAGCTACCGCGATTGCGTGTGGTACGGCAAAGACTCTAGTGACGTACCAAAGGGTCGAAAGCCTAGTGAGGGAAAACTAAGGCCCACGACCAGCGGAACCAGTTACAGAAGATATAAAGAGCGGTTGCACCGATCAAAATTTATTTTAAGCTAAGTATGTTGAATTTTTGACACAGAGACTACGCATGTAAAATAATTGATGGTTTTTGAGAAACTAATCTGGCTGACGTTAGGCCATCATGGATCATCATTTTTGTTAAAGTTGCTCTACCTATATGCCTACGTAGCCCTGAACTGAGTTCTCATGTTCTCCCAACTGAGTTGGCGTGAGAAAATTATTTATTAATTCAATTTTCACATTTTGAAATAGTTAAAGGACCTGAAGAGACTTAGCTACATTTGAATTGCAATTTAGAAATACGCACGAGAGGGCTGCACCCACAGTTACGGCCACACAAATAATAGTGAATTTTGAAACCAATAGTGAGCTGATACATAATACTTAGTATTTGCACAGATATTCATTTAATTCATGATGTTTAAACTAAAATATTTATTTTTCAATTAAATCAAATTTTCTTCCAGTGAAGTCTCTGTGTGTAATCATTTGGTCAGTAGCTAGTGGTAGTTTTTGGTTTTTATTTCTTCCTAGTGTCTCTTGTGTGTTGTTCATTGCCTATGGAGATCTGGCTGAGGCAATTGTTCCTGATCTACAAACATTGTTGGTAAGATACAGGTCTGTACTAAGATTCAATCAATCTAATGTTTCCTTGTGTGTGTACGTTACGTTCTCTGTCAATTACATATTTACAGTACAAATACCTATTCTTACTCGGCTATGCTCTACCTACATCTGCTACTTCCCACCACTTCCCAAATAATGTTATTTTTAACATAAGACTGCAGTAACGCACAGAGAATAACGCAGACGACATTGCTGGGTTTTTATTATATGACAAATTATGTGCATTGATGATTTCTGTTAAAAATACTGAGTTACTCAATATTCATGTTGTTGTGGGTCGGCTATCCACTCCCCTTCCTCTGCCTCACACACCGGGTAAGTATAACACCGTATAAAAGTTTTATTTTTATTTTTGCAAAGAATTCTTTGGAAAATACACTGAAGAGCCAAATAAACTGGTACACCTGCCTAATATCGTGTAGCCCCCGCGAGCACGCAGAAGTGCCGCAAGATGACGTGGCATGGACTCGACTAATGTCTGAAGGTATGCGCCAATTTGAGAAAGGGTTGCACGTCTGTCACGTTTAATGATTCTCGTGAGTCGTCGTTTGTCTCGTTCGTTCACGATCTTTTTCCGACCGCAGCGATGTAGAAAATTATATGTTTTACCGGATTCCCGATATTCACGGTACACTCGTGAAATGGTCGTACGCTAAAATCCAAATTGTATCGCTACCTCGGAGATGCTATGTCCCATCTCTCGTGCGCCGACTATAACACCACGTTCAAACTCACTTAAATCTTGATAACCTGCCATTGTAGCAGCAGTAACCGATGTAGCAACTTTACCAGACGCTTGTTGTCTTATATAGGCGCTGCCGACCGCATCGCGTTACTCTGATTGGTTCCATACCTCTGTTATTTGCATACGCACGCCTATACCAGTTTTTTTGGCTCTCCAGTGTAGTTGCCAAGATAATTTTTGTAAGACTGCAAATATTAAGGGCAAATTTTACAACTCGTTTCTGTGGAAGGAATGTGAGGAACTAATGCTGAATTCTGGCTAGCAAGTACTGTAGATTCATGTATATTATAAATATGGAGATGTCATAGAAAACAATGTGCTATAGAGATACAATATTTCACTTGTAGAGATGCAAAAATATATTTGACAACTAGTTTCTAAACACTTGTCTGTAACATGTACAAAAATGTTTTACTGTGTACGACTACTAGGACATGGGACCAGCATGAGCGATGTAATGCAAAGAGAAGGCGACTAGTTAGTTGACAGTTCGCATCTGACGTCGACTAACATACTGTAGAAGGTATTATACGCCTGTATAATAATCTAGTAAAGAGAAGAGCAGGTGTAGTACATTCCTTTACCTCGTCGAATACAGTTTTTTGAGAGTGAGTGGATGACAGTAACTGACAAGTGAAGCTGCGGTGGTAATTGGCAGCGCATACACAGCGAATTGTGCGCCCAAAACGACTACTGGNCGGAATTTTCTGAATAATTTCCAAGACGTACCTAAAACATTTTTAACATTAAAAATTATGTGTTATAAAAATTTCGATACACTACCATTTCACTCTTCACTTGCTCCTCGTCCGGGCCCAGGAGTGATTTGAAAGATAAAAAATAACTGACAGAGCACGCATACCACAAATACGTGAAGCCAAACGTAGACTAAGGGTGAGGTAAACCGATTTTCGTCTTCTACATATTTCCCCAACATTACTTGCCCATTGCCAATACAACTGTCACAGTCTCATGGTCAACAGTGATGCACGTAAATTTGAATTTTCAACAAATCCACTCTCTTTTCCAGGAATATAATACTTCGACCAACTCCAATATAATCTAGTTGCATTAAAACTATGCTACAGAAAGTGTACAAACATCCTTAATCACTTACTTACATTAAACGTGTTCTAATCTCAAATCCTCTCCAACATTTATGTTGCTGTTGGCAGAAAAGCAGTTCAATGTTGGAACACGGACAGTGGCTACTACGCAGCTTGCATGCGCTCGCTATGGGGCTAACTAACCCCTACTATTACTGTATATTCGTCTTACCACGGTTACATGTACTGTAACGCCTCAAATAACAGCTACTTATTCCTGTCAAAGTTATCTCAGTTTATTTTTGCAATATGTATGTTAACGTAATATTTATTTGTTTTATTTATTATTTTGTTTGTGGCAGATGTATTTTATTTACTCCAGTTATAATTCATAATATTAATTGCAAGTTATTTTAACCGCAGATAACGTAGTTACATGTAATTATGTTTGTAAGTCTTTCTGTTTTCATTCTCATAAAGTAATTTTTTATTTTGGCCGTTTTGCAGATGAAATTGTTGATTGATTGCTATGGTAAGACAAAATTTATGTGTAAAATATGACCTAGCCGTATCGTGATTGCTGCTATATTTAAAGGCTTCGTTTAAGTATGCATTTTTTAAGACTTTAAGCCATCTTGGTTTTCCCGCCAGGCAGGCGATAACCTAGTGGGTCGTCGGCCTGAGAGATATTTTATTTTGCTGGTTAATTGGCCGAGTCCAGCACAGAAATGCAGACTGCCGACAGGGCTAAGAAGCGGCATCTGAAGGGAATAACTTAAGTCTGCACGCGCTACCTACGCGGATTACATTTAAAGCCAAGTTTGAGCTACCGCGATTGCGTGTGGTACGGCAAAGAGACTAGTGACGTACCAAAGGATCGAAAGCCTAGTGAGGGAAAACTAAGGCCCACGACCAGCGGAACCAGTTACAGAAGATATAAAGAGCGGTTGCATCGATCAAAATTTATTTTAAGCTAAGTATGTTGAATTTTTGACACAGAGACTACGCATGTAAAATAATTTATGGTTTTTGAGAAACTAATCTGGCTGACGTTAGGCCATCATGGATCATCATTTTTGTTAAAGTTGCTCTACCTATATGCCTACGTAGCCCTGAACTGAGTTCTCATGTTCTCCCAACTGAGTTGGCGTGAGAAAATTATTTATTAATTCAATTTTCACATTTTTAAATAGTTAAAGGACCTGAAGAGACTTAGCTACATTTGAATTGCAATTTAGAAATACGCACGAGAGGGCTGCATCCATAGTTACGGCCACACAAAGAATAGTGAGTTTTGAAACCGATAGTGAGCTGCTTCAAAATACTTAGTATTTGCACAGATATTCATTTAATTCATGATGTTTAAACTAAAATATTTATTTTTCAATTAAATCAAATTTTCTTCCAGTCAAGTCTCTGTGTGTAATCATTTCGTCAGTAGCTGGTGGTAGTTTTTGGTTTTTATTTCTTCCTAGTGTCTTTTGTGTGTTGTTCATTGCCTATGGAGATCTGGCTGAGGCAATTGTTCCTGATCTACAAACATTGTTGGTAAGATACAGGTCTGTGCTAAGATTCAATCAATCTAATGTTTCCTTGTGTGTGTACGTTACCTTCTCTGTCAATTACATATTTACAGTACAAATACCTCTTCTTACTCGGATATGCTCTACCTACATCTCCTGCTTCCCACCACTTCCAAAATAATATTATATTTAACATAAGACTGCAGTAACGCACAGAGAATAACGCAGACGACATTGCTGAGATTTTTATTATATGAAAAATTAAGTGCAGTGATGATTTCTGTTAAAAATACTGAGTTACTCAATATTCATGTTGTTGTGGCTCGGCTATCCACCCCCCTTCCACTGCCTCTCCAAACCGGGTAAGTAAAACACCGTATAAAAGTTTTTTTTATTTTTGTAAAGAATTCTTTGGAAAATACACTGAAGAGCCAAATAAACTGGTACACCTGCCTAATATCGTGTAGCCCCCGCGAGCACGCAGAAGTGCCGCAAGATGACGTGGCATGGACTCGACTAATGTCTGAAGGTATGCGCCAATTTGAGAAAGGGTTGCACGTCTGTCACGTTTAATGATTCTCGTGAGTCGTCGTTTGTCTCGTTCGTTCACGATCTTTTTCCGGCCGCAGCGATGTCGACAATTAGATGTTTTACCGGATTCCCGATATTCACGGTACACTCGTGAAATGGTCGTACGCGAAAATCCAAATTGTATCGCTACCTCGGAGATGCTATGTCTCATATCTCGTGCGCCGACTATAACACCACGTTCAAACTCACTTAAATCTTGATAACCTGCCATTGTAGCAGCAGTTACCGCTCTAGCTGCCGACCGCATCGAGATACTCTGATTGGTTCCATACCTCTGTTATTTGCATACGCACGCCTATACCAGTTTTTTTGGCTCTCCAGTGTAGTTTCCAAGATAATTTTTGCAAGACTGCAAATATTAAGGGCAAATTTTACAACTCGTTTCTGTGGAAGGAATGTGAGGAACTAATGCTGAATTCTGGCTAGCAAGTACTGTAGATTCATGTATATTATAAATATGGAGATGTCATAGAAAACAATGTGCTATAGAGATACAATATTTCACTTGTAGTGATGCAAAAATATATTTGACAACTAGTTTCTAAACACTTGTCTGTAACATGTACAAAAATGTTTTACTGTGTACGACTACTAGGACATGGGACCAGCATGAGCGATGTAATGCAAAGAGAAGGCGACTAGTTAGTTGACAGTTCGCATCTGACGTCGACTAACATACTGTAGAAGGTGGAGGGTTGTCTCCCGTATTGAGAAACTCATCGATGCTGAATTAGATCAGCTCTGTATAGTGTACGCCTGTATAATAATCTAGTAAGGGGAAGAGCAGGTGTAGTACAGTCCTTTACCTCGTCGAATACAGTTTTTTGAGAGTGAGTGGATGATAGTAACTGACAAGTGAAGCTGCGGTGGTAATTGGCAGCGCATACACAGCGAATTGTGCGCCCAAAACGACTACTGGNAGTAACTGACAAGTGAAGCTGCGGTGGTAATTGGCAGCGCATACACAGCGAATTGTGCGCCCAAAACGACTACTGGGTGCTCTTTGGCGAATACTGCGATGTTAATGACCCACCAAGGCACAGAATCAGAGGCGGGAGTAGTAAACTAAATGCTGGTACATTTAAGTGCTCTGATTTAGAGTATTAGCTTAAATATTATTTTTATTACTACACTAAATTATTTAACTTACTAGTTTGAGCAACAGTTTATTATTTGCAACGAGGTTTGTAATACAGTTAGTGATAATGCATTGAGAAATATATAGCTGCAGATATTTTTGTAGTAGAGTAACTAAATTAGAAAATTAATTGTATATCTTATTTAATTAAGATCTCCGCCCTTCATGAACCCAGACACATCCAAGTGTTTGTAACACTGATGTCAGGTGGTGGTATTTATTCAATACAAAATTTTTAGGTTAGAGTATGTTGTGCATTAGTTAAGAGTAAAGGCGCATACACCAAACGAGGTAGCGCAGTAATAACACACTGGACTCACATTTGAGAGGACACGGGCTCGATTACCGGTCCAGACGTTCTGAGTTCGGTTTTCCATGGTTTCGCGAAATCACTCCAGACAAATGCTGGAATGGTTCTCTATTAGTGGCCATGACCGATTCCTTTACCGTTCCTGATTCCCTGAGAAACTTTCTCCGTTGGCGAGACGTCAAGTCCTACATACCTAAAGACACAAATAAAACTGAAATTTTTCTTAGAAATGTACTGTGAATACTAATAAGGAAAATGTTAGATGACGTGAAGACATTGCTTGCTTTTATTAAAGGACGTACTGGCTAATTATATTCATTGTAAGTGTAATAATCAAATAAGTACTATTACTGGAAGTATAAATAGCATAAGTGAGAAATAATAAAATTCAGAATGCATATAAAAAAATTGATAATGTAGCTAGAAAAATATACTACATGAAAATGTAAATACAAAAAAGAAAAGAAGTTACTGAACTAGTGAAGAAAATATAAATACAAAAACAGAATTCACTAACAAGAAAGGTAACATTATTAGTTAGATGATGGATAACACATATATATTGTCGGTGAAATGGTACCCAAAATATTGACAGCATAAGGTTTGTACTGGTAATTACACTGAGGAAGGGATGACATGAATGTATCTGGCCACAGGATGTGAGGCTCGGAGCATCAAGTGAAGACGAAAATTCCTAGTTTCAATGCGTCTAGAATGTACTCAAGTCAGTCGAAATATTGTATTCATGTTGAAGGGCATGGGTCTGTTAAAAAAAAAAATGTAAACACACACTTATATTACTGTTGACATGCTTTTGACAGTTCTATTGGTGATGCTTGAGTCAATGTGTGGGACATGCTCAGGAGATGAAAACTGCCCCCCCCCCCTCACCTTTAGTTTATGGCTAAAACCTGCCGGCTAAATGTGTTGCGCTCTCGCACTTGCCGTCGGGGAGTACTGCCATCGTTGTTGGCGATTCAGTAGCTCAGAACAGAAATCATCCTCATCAGTTACATTGAATACCCACCACTTGACGACCATTAAATATCTGGCAGTGACTATAACCTGTATCTTGAGAAACAGTCGGTGTGTCTGTCGTAAAGGTAAATAACCACGTCCTGGAACACCGCCACATCTGCCAACACGGCTGGTCAGTACTGTGTGGCCGACTCAAATATAGAAATGGCTTCCCATTGTCTACTACTACTTTACAGACACGGCAGACAGGGTAACCACCTTGCAGCCCACCACTGTCGCAGATGTTAAATTATGTAACCTTGATACTTGCTATAACGAAATTGAAATTCAATAGTAAACCAGTAAAAAATTCTCCACTGGAAACACCAAAGTATAAATAATTTTATTAATGGAATTTCAATGATTTTGTTATGCATCGAACTGGAAAATAGGTAGTGTATTTAATACACTGTAGGTTATTTAAATTTTTTATTTAAACATATGATGTGAAGTATCGTTGGAATTGCCATCAAAAGTAAAGGGCGAATGTAACATAAATTCCAAATGGCTGTGTCTGTAGTTACAAAAATAAAGGTAAAATTGATATATGTTAAAACGTAAATGGCAGAGAGCTGTAGGCATTGTAGGGATAATGCCAGCTCAACACAAAAGGCATTGTCTGCAAATGGCTGCTTTGGAGAGCTGTCAGTCTCCCTGATTCTATAAGCTCATGACGTCGTTATAAGAAATTTCGCATGGAGGCTTAGGATTACGGCAAGCAGGCAGATCGCTGAGTGCTCTTTTGTGTTCAAAATGAATACCAGTGGAAAGAACAACCCGCATTCAAGGCGTTCTGGCCATCAATGAGAAGCTAGTAATCAGTAAGGTTACACCCACGAGCAGGACAATAGTTAATAGTAAAATTTANGCAAATGGCTGCTTTGGAGAGCTGTCAGTCTCCCTGATTCTATAAGCTCATGACGTCGTTATAAGAAATTTCGCACGGAGGCTTAGGATTACGGCAAGCAGGCAGATCGCTGAGTGCTCTTTTGTGTTCAAAATGAATACCAGTGGAAAGAACAACCCGCATTCAAGGCATTCTGGCCATCAATGAGAAGCTAGTAATCAGTAAGGTTACACCCACGAGCAGGACAATAGTTAATAGTAAAATTTANTTCTGGCCATCAATGAGAAGCTAGTAATCAGTAAGGTTACACCCACGAGCAGGACAATAGTTAATAGTAAAATTTATCAAAATATGATTTTAATATGTGGATTTTTGACTGCAAGTTATGAGACATTAAGGTTATATCCCAGGTATTGTGTTGTAAGTTTTGTGTAATTTGTGAAATGAATGTAGACATTCGTTTCTGTGGGAGTCTTGGGAGACGCGGTAAGATGGAAGAGAAGGGGAAGGTCTACCTTACTATGGAATGAAATATTTATCTGTGTAATTCGTGGCAGTTAAACGGTAATGCCGATTTTGTGATTGAAGTTGGTAGTTAGCTCACAAGGCTTTTAGACGCTCGGGGTCAGCTACAAGCCAACTGCAAGTTCGCGAAACGTAGGATTCGACGGAAACTGAATTGACAAGATTATTTTGAAGCTGAGGCGCGTGATTGCTCGCATAGTCCGTTTTAAGTTCGTGGGTGCGTTCACCCAGGATTACAGAAATTATTATGGAAAAAGTTTAGGTGAGAGTTCACATATTAATTTCTACTAATTTTGTGAATATTGAACTCACAGACGCTTACACGAACAGAACCCATTAAAATCACATTTGCGTGTAGTAATCTATCCATAGTATCGAGTATTTGCAACACTTACCCAAAGAGGGAGGTAACAATTGAATTGTTATTCCTATTTAATTACTTTTAAATACCTAGTCCCCGGCTCAGTGCATTCCAATAATTGATCAGTAGGGCCACCTTTATATTGCGAAAAGATTTGTGCGCAGGACAGACATCAACATTCTACGTGCACACAAGCAGGTATCCTTTGGATGTTGGCCGGGTGTCTGTGTGAGGATACATTCTCTATTTGACTGGGCCTACCAGAATAAAGTTATTCCTGCACTGAATTTCCGTGATTGGATGGCAGACATNTACATTCTCTATTTGACTGGGCCTACCAGAATAAAGTTATTCCTGCACTGAATTTCCGTGATTGGATGGCAGACATCTCAGACGTGCGAGAGTTCAAATCATCCAACCACGAAATTTTTTCTGAACTGTCGTGTTTTCCAGTACAACTATTCGTGGAATCTTTCCGCAAAAAACATGTGGCCCTAACCATCAGTCTACAGTATCACATTTAAATTTTNTACAACTATTCGTGGAATCTTTCCGCAAAAAACATGTGGCCCTAACCATCAGTCTACAGTATCACATTTAAATTTTTGGAAGGTTATGTTTTTTCGACTGGCACTCAAAGCGCTATTAAACCTGTATGTGGAGGAGAGCGCGATTCGGGTCACCTCGTCAGGACCGACGCACGTATCTCCGTGATCCGTCGTCTCGCAGCTCGTGCGAGTGTGGCGCGGCGGTGCGATGCAAATCAGGCGGCCCGGTATCAGCGGTAATGGGCTGTTAAAACAAATTGCAGTCCGCTATTATATTAGGCTCTGCAAGTGTCGTGTTACGTGGAAGGCGAGGTGGGGAGGGTGGCAGGCAGTCTCCCCGGGAAGAGGGCAGAAAAGACTGCCATGCGGGGAAATGGCAAGGGGGTGGTTCGTCTCCAGGGACTCGTTACCTTGCGGGATTCTGAGTCATTATCATCACCGCTCGAGCGGCAAGGTGGGGGCTGGTGGGCGAGAAGCGCGCTGCTAGGTGCTAGCGAGTCACGGATGGGTGGGAGGAGGGGAGATTCAATTTTGTTTTACGGTCGTCATATTTCACAATGAACTCCCTTGCTGCGGGTAATGGAGGCGCTGCGCTGCGGCTTCCGAGAAGAGAGGCAACTTCTTTGAACGCAGCAAGCGACGTGGGCGGCCAAAATTAAGGTTCCTACGCCCACGCGTGGGTTGCGTGACACTGGGGGTTTCAGAATGGTATCGCGGGTTTGATTACTGTATCGAGATAAAAAAATTATTTTCGGCCTAGTGCTGCATACATTTATGATGTTATAATTTAAACGTACGCTAATTTATCAGCGGGCAACCTGCACCTCATTTGTTTGGAGAAAATTTTGATCTGATACTCTGTGATCAGATCTAAGCACTACCGATGTGTTTGACATATGTTAGTCAGTGAATGAAGGATGTTAAGACAATTCTTGTCGTGTGTCGTGGCCTAACGCTTGTATCANCTCGGGCACGATTCATAATCGGAAAAGAGGAAGAATAATATAGGACACCCATGCTCCATCTAAAATAATAAAGGCTGTAGAAGCACTGAAAAGCGGTGGGCGACAAGCATATTGCGTGGGATATTACGCAAAATACTTGCGTTAGAAGAAGACACATCCGTAAACGGATTAATTCAACCAAGCTTTTGGATATAGGGAGGTATGGTACGTCGCACACACACCTATCATGTAAATAATACGGGTTGGCACCCTTTGATTGCATGCAACGTTTACACCGTGAGATTAAATTGGTTGTCGATACCATCGAATGAAACAGGATGCCATAATTAGCAAATAAGACCCCTTAGTTGCAACTCTCTAGGACCCACCGTTTCTGGTTAAATCGCAAACGAAGTGTACAGTGGTAGCAAGGCCATGGCCTGGTGGGTTGGCAACACGTCCTCCTCACGGTGGTAAGCACATGTAGGTGGTATAAGGCACGATGTTACACGCCATAGTCAGTTCCTCTTTCCTCCCCTCATCCCTGAGAAGTGTAGTTTCCCTCCCCATCTGCTCGAGCGGCCTGTTATTCGCAGCCTGTCACTGTTCGATTCACTAGGTACTGCATNTGTAGTTTCCCTCCCCATCTGCTCGAGCGGCCTGTTATTCGCAGCCTGTCACTGTTCGATTCACTAGGTACTGCAAACGTGAAAATGAACGAGTACAAAAAATCTGAAATGACTGACATGGTCTTGGCGTATGGTGAAGTGAGAGGCAACGGCAGGGCAGCTGCGCGCGTGTACAGCCAAAGCTACCCTGCACGATGTCAGCCTAACTAGCAGGCATTCACACACGTTACACAGCGACTTCAGGAAACAGGCACGTTTCAGCGTCGATGTGGACATGGTCCACCGAGAACTGTCCGCACCCCGCAGTTTGAAGAGGCGGTCTTAGGCTGGTATTCATAGTCACTTTTGCAATGGAGATGAGTCACATTCGGTACGCATTTTGTTTTGGCAAGAAAACGAGATTCTTAAACGATTAGCAAGTTGTTTGCGTGTTGGTTACAGCTGCGGGTCACTTTCAAAGTTACGAGAGGTCTTGACTTTCCTTGAACAACTCGCATCCCGCTAACCTCTCCTTGTACTTAAAAAATGGCACACGCCTTACTTATTTTCGATAATTGAGATACAGTGCACTAGCAGATACAATTATTTTTAAGTGGTGACAAACTGTTCCTGAATCACACAAATGGAGCGGTGTAAAATAATACAGTAAATTAAAAAACTTACCTCAAAAACCGGTGGATTATGTACGATTATATTTATCTGTTACCTACTCGCTCGTCTTATCGTTGTTTGATGCATGACAAGTATTATTCTTAATGACCACCAAGTAAATGTGTTAAAATAATCTCGGCGAAATCAGGAATATAACCAGTATCATACATATTTCTANAAAACTTACCTCAAAAACCGGTGGATTATGTACGATTATATTTATCTGTTACCTACTCGCTCGTCTTATCGTTGTGTGATGCATCACAAGTATTATTTTTAATGACCACCAAGTAAATGTGTTAAAATAATCTCGGCGAAATCAGGAATATAACCAGTATCATACATATTTCTANTTAATGACCACCAAGTAAATGTGTTAAAATAATCTCGGCGAAATCAGGAATATAACCAGTATCATACATATTTCTATGCTTTTACGAGTACATTTTTTTTTCCAGGAAGGAACTTTCCACGAATTCTATGGAAGTATAT
Organism: Clitarchus hookeri; assembly: GCA_002778355.1. Lineage (NCBI taxonomy): Eukaryota > Metazoa > Arthropoda > Insecta > Phasmatodea > Phasmatidae > Clitarchus > Clitarchus hookeri. The sequence goes on from NQII01000643.1 coordinate 289,936, forward strand.
GTAAAATTTTCAATTCATTTTCGTTGTTTGTGCTGCTAATGAAGTGTTTTGGAGGAAAATAATGTAAGTTCCGTAGTGTTGGAGTTGCAAGGAGTATAATAATGAAAATTAGAACATTTTTTCTGGATCGAGATTTGAACTTACATTAAGTTATGATAAGACTACCAAGTAACCTGTTTACCTTAACCATACCACTACCAAGCACATATTACTAGAACAGCAGAATTTCCACATCATTATATATTCCAAGTAGTTNACCTTAACCATACCACTACCAAGCACATATTACTAGAACAGCAGAATTTCCACATCATTATATATTCCAAGTAGTTTGCTTATGGTGACTTTGGGACAGGATTCAGGATTCCGGATTTGAATCCGTCCGCCATATTGGTAGGCGCAGCCGATGGCCATGTTGGTCGGTGCAATTTTCACCATATTGGTAGGAGTCACAGCCAGGGCGGCCATGTTGGTCGGTGCAGGCCGCCATCTTGGTAGGCGTCACAGCCAGGGCTCGATGCCATGTTGGAGGTTCTTTCCCTGACATCTCTAAAAACTATTTTCATAAAAATTATTCTAATAGAAATTATTGAAAAAATTATTTTAATAAAAAATATTTTAATAAAAAAATTATTTTAGTAAAAATTTATAAATATTTANACCTTAACCATACCACTACCAAGCACATATTACTAGAACAGCAGAATTTCCACATCATTATATATTCCAAGTAGTGTGCTTATGGTGACTTTGGGACAGGATTCAGGATTCCGGATTTGAATCCGTCCACCATATTGGTAGGCGCAGCCGATGGCCATATTGGTCGGTGCAATTTTCACCATATTGGTAGGCGTCACAGCCAGGGCGGCCATGTTGGTCGGTGCAGGCCGCCATCTTGGTAGGCGTCACAGCCAGGGCTCGATGCCATGTTGGAGGTTCTTTCCCTGACATCTCTAAAAACTATTTTCATAAAAATTATTTTAATATAAATTATTGAAAAAATTATTTTAATAAAAAATATTTTAATAAAAAAATTATTTTAGTAAAAATTTATAAATATTTAACATGTACCACCACCCATCCCCTTACCACCACACCCCTTACCATTCTTAACCCCTTAAACAAACCTTGAACTTGCCATATGACCTTGACCTTAAGCCCTGTGACCTTGAACCATCACTTTAACCCCTGTAACCGTGAAATAAAAAAATCGTGAAAATGTAAAACAATTCTTAAAAGTTTAAGAACATATATTAACAAACCCGCACTTCATCACAATTTATTTCTGATGAACCAAGGACTTTTACAATAAAGAGTTCAGCATTTTTTACCATTTATTCATCAAAAGGAGTAACACCAAAATTCGTCAAAAGTTTTCCTGAGGAAAATGCTGTTTTAAAAGCCATTTGTTTAGTCTCTACTCGCTTGTTGTATCACGGCCTGTTAAACTGTGTGCAGCAATTAATGTGGATAAAATAATGTCGTCCATATTTTCCATCATATTGTGAAGAGGTATGTATAGAACATATGCTCGCGTGACTTTGATTATTCACAGTTCCTTAAGACCGCTTTCTTGAAAAGTTGCTTTAAAATGATAAAGTGCAGAGACCATGGCACCTGTGTCAGCTGATGCAATCATAACTCTTTCAGCAGAGCCAGTTTCAATAATGTTTCTATGTGTTTTACGATCCTATTATCCGCTTATTCACATGCATAATGCAATTATGGTACCAAACTTACAGAACCGGCAACTAGTTTCAAGCATACTTTTGGGGTATGTTTGTGACCGCCTCCCAAATACAAAGGTTTTTCGGTGTTTCCCTGATTTATAATCCAATCAATGAACAGTTCTTGAAAAATTATTTTGTTATAGATAGAACCACAGAAGGTATCCATATTTACAGGAAGTGGTGTGCTTGAGCTGTTGGGAATAACTTCAATAGGATTACATTTGGTGCTCTTTAGTCGTTCCCAATTTTTTATGCGGCTCTCTTCATATAAATAAAAGATAATATAAATACGTTGACAGCCTTCCGAAAGTTTCAAGAACTTTTCCATAAGGAGTCAAAGTAGTCTCTAAATGTATTACACAACAGCCATTTGACATACATTTTCGCGCATACGCCATGAAGTCAATACTACTGCTGTTTTCTCTTGTGATGGCTCTATCTGAGAAGTTGTATCGTCCTTACTTGAAAATTGGATTTCAATTTCTTTGCTGAGCTGTACTTTGTTCGGTTTCTTTAAAAATTAATCATGTGTTAGGTAGTAAGATGTAGATTTAAGTTCATATTTCAATAATGCGTCTGTAGCCAAACCTCTAGAACGTTCTACTTCTATGCAACGAAGATCATTACTTGTTTCTTGAAGTACAGACTGAGTTGCCGATTGGTCTTTCTTATTCTTGGGGAATTCCTTATGCATAGGGACGAAAATGTCTTTAAACTTTTCAGTAAGCCTTTCTTTAACAAATTTTTTGTATCTGTTATCTCCAAATACACGTTGACAGTTATCGATGCCTATAGCAAATTCTCTTGGGCCAGGCTGGTCAAGTCGAAGAACGCACATAATCTCACCGAAGCCATGGCAGATGTGTTGCGCGAAGGACGCATCCCGAATAATTTGCAAACCCACCAGGTCAAGTAATTCTACAATGCAAAGTTTGAGGCCCCGATGAAGAAACATAACATGAATCATTATTCCACATACAGCAATCTCAAAGCATCTATCGTCGAGAGGTTCAACAGGACTCTGAAGGGCAGGATATGGAAGCATTTTGTGGCGAACGGAAACAAGTGTCTTGAGCTACTCCTGAAACTAGTCCGCGAATATAATTCTACCGTTCATTTTACCACTCGCATGAAGCCTGAAGACATCAAGGACGACTCCCTGGTTCGTATCGTGTATTCCATTCCGAAGAGAAAGGACCTATGCAAACCTACAAAATTGGCGACCTGGTGCGCATCTCCAAACAGAAAGGTGACTTCGAGAATGGGTTCAATTGGAGTCCCGAACTGTTTCGTGTGCGACATATACGCAACTACGCTCCGAGGACCTACTATCTCGAATATCTGAACAACGTACCCATCCATGGAGGTTTCTACACCAATGATATCCAGTCTATGAAGTTCCCAGACGTGTATTTGATCGATAATGTACCCAAACGACATAGCGGAAGTGAGTAAATCAAGTGGTGGTGTTTCCCTGCCTGCAACAATTCTTGGGTCGATGAAATGGACATCGAGAAGCGAACTCGCCATGGAAGAGGATTATGTATATAAAAACTTTTGTTCAAGGGATTATGTGTTTCCTCATGTTGTATACATTACCTAATAAAATTAGTTATTTTTAAGATAATATGTTGTGTTTTATTTCTTTTTTAAAAGTTTGACCTTAAAATTAAAAATATTATCCGTAAATACTTTGTTTGGTGGTATATGCTAAAAAAAAAAACAAATAACAATAGTGTCCAATACTGGCAAAATGTTTGTTAAAGTAGTAATTCAGTGGCCTATGGGCATATACCATCGATTGGTATTGGTGGAGGGATAATTTCTGTTATGTAAGGCCAATGATTAATTTGGGCAGAGGTTAGTTAGGGTTGTAGGGTGGGGTAACATGTGCTTAGATTTTTAAGAAATGTTTTTTAATTTTTTACGAGTTTTAATTTCAAGGTCACACGAGTCAAGGTAATTATTCAATGTCAAGATCATAGGTGAAGGCCATATATCAAGGTCATGGGTAAATCAATGGGTCAAAGTTTTGGCTATGGGTAAAGGTCAAGGTCATGGGTTAAGGTTAAGGTCCAGGTCATGTGTTAAGATCAAGATTATGGGTTAAGGTCAAGGTTATGGGTTAAGTCAAAGTTATGGGTTAAGGTCAAGGTCATGTGTTAAGGTCAAGGTCATGGATTAAGGTCAAGGGCATGTGTTTAGGTCAAGGCCATAGGTCAAGGTCATGAGTTAATGTCAAGTTCATGGGTTGAGGTCAATGTCATGAGTTAAGGTCAATGCCATGGGTTAAGGTTAAGGTCATGGGTTAAGGTCAAGGTCATGGATTAGGTCAACATCATGGGTAAAGGTCATGGGTTAAGGTAAAGGCCATGGGTTAAGGTAAAGGCCATGGATTAAGGTAAAGGCCATGGGTTAAGGTAATGGGTTAAGGTTAAGGTCATGTGTTAAGGGCAAGATAGTGGGTTAAGGTTAAGATTGTGGGTTAAGGTCAAGGTCGTGGGTCATGGACATGGGTAAGGTCATGGACATGGGTTAAGGTCATGGACATGGGTTAAGGTCATGGACATGGGTTAAGGTCATGGACATGGGTTAAGGTCATGGACATGGGTTAAGGTCATGGACATGGGTTAAGGTCATGGACATGGGTTAAGGTCATGGACATGGGTTAAGGTCATGGACATGGGTTAAGGTCATGGACATGGGTTAAGGTCATGGACATGGGTTAAGGTCATGGACATGGGTTAAGGTCATGGACATGGGTTAAGGTCATGGACATGGGTTAAGGTCATGGACATGGGTTAAGGTCATGGACATGTGATAAGATCATGGGCATGGGTTAAGGTCATAGGCATGGGTCAAGAGAATGGGTCAAGGGCAATAGTCAAGGGCAATGGTCAAGGTTATGAGTCAAGGTTATGGGTCAAGGTTATGAGTCAAGGTTATGGGTCAAAGTTATGGGTCAAGGTTATGGGTCAAGGTTATGGATCAAGGTTATGGGTCAAGGTTATGGGTCAAGGTTATGGGTAAAGGTCATGGGTCAAGGTAATGGGTCCTTGGGTTATTGAAGCAGTTAGGAGGGATGAGGGGTGTGGGGGTGAAAGGATGGATAGTGGTGGTTGTTAATTTTTTATAATTTTTAATAAAATATTTTTTTACAATTTTTATTAAAATAATTTTTTTATAACTTTTATTAGAATAATTTTTATTAAAATTGTTTTTTTGGGATGTCAGGGGGAAGGACATCCAACATGGCATCGAGAACTGACTGTGATGCCTACCAATATGGCGGACAGCATCGACCAACATATCCACCTTGGCTGTGACTCCTACCAAGATGGTGGACTGTACCGACCAAAATGGCCACTGGCCGTGTCTACCAAGATGGACGGATCCGGATCCGGAATTTTGAATCCTGTACCAAAGTCGTTATAAGCGCACTACTATTCCATGTTTCCTATTAGTGTTCATATTTTTATTTATTGCCATTTGTTGTAGGTTTTTGTGTTCGTTTTTAAATTTTAAAGGATCAGTTTTATGATTTCACATCACAGTAAAGAGAAAAATGCCTTGGCAGAATATATACAACAAATTGTGAAATATTTCATATTTCATAAGCACATATGTGTTTCATTTTCAGCGAGTACCGACTTTAGTACTATGCACATTAATTAACAGATATTTTTAACAACGTATGTGCTCTTCGGCGAATCCATTTCTGTTAAATCCGTGTTGCTAACTGCCGATAGCTGGAATCGTTCTTTGCATTTTTAGCCTCGCACACAGATCTCAGAAAACAAGCAGACTCTCGAAAGACTCACGAACTTCGTTCATGAATTTAAGCTCGGTTTACGAGATATTTAAGAGACCCGTAAGAGACAGACCCCTCCTATACGCGAGGAGTCAGTGGAACAGCAAACGAAATGTTTAAGAATGCCACCCTTAGAGAATATAGCGGACAACGCTTCGACGAGCACCCACTCGATCTCGCGGAGAATGGATTCATCGAATGGCACAGTATGGTGTCCTCAATAAAAAGCTACTGCGACCATACCATGTGCGTATGGTACAATCAATGGGGCCAGCAGATTATGCCCCTCAGCTAGAATTTTGCCCGTGGTTATGCAGCAGTGTGAAATAGATTCTGATTTCCCGGTGATTGTAATGTTTACAGATGAAGCCACGTCCACACAGGAAGACTTTTGCAACAGTAGAAATGCCCACATGTGGGACGACTCCAACCAAACATGCAACTGTAACGAGAGGCTACCAGCACCACTTTTCCATCAAAATTTGGGCCAGCATAGTGGGGGACAAAGTTATTGGCCCATTTTTACTGCCGAACTGTGTGTCAAGATTTCAATATTATGATTTCCTGCAGTTCCGATTGCCAGAGTCACTGGGGGATATTCCGCTCATCATCAGAGAACGGATGCGGCTGCAACACGACGGTGCACCACCCAATTTCACCAGGATTGTGCGTGACCACCTCAACACAGCGTATCCCGCTCTCTGGATAGGACAGGGTAGGACTCGTGCTTCGCTATTAGACTTCTGGCTGTGGGGATTTCTTAAGGTACCTGTGTACGAGACAAGCGTGGCATCTGAAGAGGACCTGTTAGCGAGGGTCATGGCTGCCTGCGATCAAGTGCGAGACACACCAACAGTTTTTCAACGCGTTCGTCAGTCTCTAATAATCCGTATGAACTACTGCATTGACATTGGAGGGGCACATTTCAAACATTTGTTGTGAAATTGGTTGTGATACGCCACCTGCATAATCTCAAATTATTGCAGTGTCTGTTCTGTTGTGCTGTCAGGTAGTGCCTTCAGTACCGATGACTCATTGCTACGTCACGGAAATTACATGTGTTTACATACATTAGTATAGAATCATGTTGTTGGGTCCATTAAATCATTATTACTACTTTCATCGTATCGCAACACTGACCGCATTGTACATCACACATCATCACTGGACGCACCAAACATGTGTTTATCACTGGTAAGGTCACAGTTAGCCAGTACAACCAATATACTGTTTTCTTCTTTTATACCCTGTGCTGTACAATCTGCCACCTTCACGGCTACACCTTGGTGTAGCACATTTTCTAATGCTAATCTGTTTGCTGCGGGTTGGTTCCTAGCCATACTCATTCGGTGAGGAGCAGGAAGGGTTGCCTACTCATCAGGCCATGGTATTGCTACCACTGAACACGTAGTTTGCGATTTAAACGTAAACGGTAGGTCCTAGAGAGTTGCAACTACGGGGCCTTATTTGCTAATTACGACGTCCTGCTTCATCCGATGGCATCAACAATCACTTTAACCTCACGGTGTAAATGTTGCATGCAATCAAAGAGTGCCAACCCATATTATTTACATGATGGGGTGTACGACGTATCATACATTCCTTTTATCCATGATCTTGGTTTAATTAATCCGTACGCTAATTTGTGTTCCTCTAATGCAAGTACTTTGCATAATATCCCGCGTTATATGCTTGTCGTCCTCAGTCTCCTTATGAAAAATAATGTCGAAAATATGTAGGACACCATATGCCGACACGGAATATTAAAGGAGATATGCGCCTATGAAAATTGCCTTTTGAAAACGTATTTTTGCCGAATGCCTTGTGCAACACCTACAAAGTCCGCAGCAAAAAAGTAACTTATAGTTTCCATGTTGCAGAGACACATGCACAATGATGGCCGTCCTCGGTCTGTGCGTACTGTTCGGCTTGAGGAAGTGATACATCAGCACATCGACACGCCCTCCACTAGTACCCGCTCCATAGTGCGCCAAATGGGCGTGTCCCATTCAACCATGCGGGACGTACTGTGCGTAAATCGCCGCCATCCCTATCTCTGGCAGAAAGTACAAGGCATTCAGCGAAAATACGTTTTCAAAACCAAATTTTCACAGGCTCATATTTCATTTAACATTCTGTTTAGGTATATGGTGTCTTAAATATTTTCTATTTTATTTTTCATAACGAAACATCTCCCGCAATTTTGGCGTTTAATTTTCGAACAGTCTGTATATATCTACACACATAANTATTTTTCATAACGAAACATCTCCCGCAATTTTGGCGTTTAATTTTCGAACAGTCTGTATATATCTACACACATAAATGCACAAAATTTACGGCTGGGTACATTTCCTTAACAGGTATTTATCTCAGAAAATTCTTAAACCCCTTTTTACGAAATTAGCATAACTTTATTAGTTTGATTTNTATTTTTCATAACGAAACATCTCCCGCAATTTTGGCGTTTAATTTTCGAACAGTCTGTATATATCTACACACATACATGCACAAAAATTACGGCTGGGTACATATCCTTAACAGGTATTTATCTCAGAAAATTCTTAAACCCCTTTTTACGAAATTAGCATAACTTTATTAGTTTGATTTTTGTACTACCTCAATAATGGTTGGTTCTACAGAATTTTCTTTCAAATTTTCAACCCTGCGGCTTTGGACTCTATTTTTCTGTTTTCAGGTAAAATATGCGTATTTACAGAGGTGGTATTCGGCCAACTTCTTCTTCCTCCAAAAATTCATTTTGCTAAATTGCCTGCCATGCCATACTTACTGAAACTACAAACAACGTATATGGTATACAACTTCCCAGGTTCAAAACTTTCTATTAGTGCAATTTTATTGCACCAATTGGCCACCCCTCTTATTTCCTAGACTCACACCTAAAGACACTTATTTTTTTGCTTGTATGACATTTTCCTTCAAATATTTTCGTCCGCTGGGCAGTACTTTTGAATTTCCTAAATACGCACTGTATGTGTGTGTGTTTTATCACCACTCCATCTAGTCTCCCTCACCGCCATACACACTGTCACAAACATGCTACTATTGCTAAAGTGTTAAAGCTTTGAACATANATGCTACTATTGCTAAAGTGTTAAAGCTTTGAACATATTTTTTTGCATTTGCCTTACCCTTCTCACCGCAGTTAAATTCCATTACTTATTTCTTTGTCTTGGTCCTTATTTCACATCCACCGCCCTTTTTTTAAAATCCCTTATTTGCCATTCCTACACCATTTCAACTACTTACTTCTTATTTGCGCATAACCTACTCTCCTTAGCCACTTCCCTTTCGACACAAGCCATATCCCTTCCATCGTAGCCCCAACTCCTTTTATGCCATTCCTAAACAGTTTCAATGACACTTGGCATGTATCGTGCACTACTTGACCACTTCCATATACCTGACGATCTTACCCCTTACATATCCATTGTCCTTTTTATGAGACACTTTGCCGTTACAAATTTTTTCAAGTTTTGGACNACGATCTTACCCCTTACATATCCATTGTCCTTTTTATGAGACACTTTGCCGTTACAAATTTTTTCAAGTTTTGGACTTCATATTTGACATGTACCCCAGCCTCCTTAACTACTTTTGCTTTCATGGTGTCTATACATTTATCTCCCACTTCCACATCCATCTTGATGCTATTTTGTACCAGGTTTCGTGGTCTTATCTCAAACAGTTTGCAATCTTTAAAAATAAGCCCCTTTCTAAAATGTATACAAATTTATATGGACAATGACTGGCCTGATTTTTGCGACTCCATTTATTAGGCCACAGAATTATGTGGTACCGTCTCTTTGTACAGTATTAATACCGAGCTGGGTGACGCGCAAAAAAGGACATCGCATACTCACCATTGAAAATTGTGTTTTTTTGAGTGAAGTGAACTAAAGTTATCATTTGCTAATACTAGGCGTTTTGTAAGCAAGTGCTAGGGTTTAGGCGAATGAAAACAGTTAGTACTTCCTAGGCTTAGTATTTGTCTGAGATTTACCTAATAGTTGCTTGAAGATGGAGTAAATAAATAGCTGCAACTACGTCTTGGACTTAGCAAGTCCTAGTGACCTGTGAAGCAAGGTAAGGGGCATGCTATCTTTACAGTTAGTTGTCAGTTTCGGTCTAGCCATGAAGGAGTTTATGCACGTTTGTAGGCAAAAACTGCACTCTGTTTGCTATAATATAGGCCTAAAAAAGCGTAAAGAATTATTGAGATTGGAGAGCGACAATGTAGATTTTATTGCAGCGGAATTCCTGGCTGTAATTGACACCCGGTGCGGGACTTTTCCCCCAAGAAAGCCAATGGAGATATTCCTGCGCTTTGTAGGTAATCCTGGCTTTCAGTCAGGCATAGTTCAGCATGTTGGTGTCCATCGCTATACCGTATATAAAACCGTAAGCTACGTAATGGATCTTTAATAGATCACATAATTGGATTCATTTCCTAGCTACATCAGCAGAAATTAATGAAGAAAAGTTCTTGTGGCAGCGACATTTTCACATGCCAACTGTGATAGGTGCACTGGACAGCACTCATACTAAAACCCGGTCAGAAGGGGACGAAATGCCGTGGAAATGTTCACTATTATTAAGGTGGATTCATACATAAAGTTATATTACGCTATTCTATTCTGTGCTTCACTACGCTGCATGTACCATGCATTTCACACACTAAGCTATACGATGGACGATTTAGTAAAGTTGTAGTCGTAGGAAAAACATGGTCTTTTGTGATCTGAAGTACGTTGATGATAATCTGAAGTGAATAATGATAGTGATACGGAGAGTGAGGAAGAGGAAGGATTCTTATTATCAGCACTGATAAATAACGAAGAAAACAAACGGATGTGGGTGCATGAATTCTGCCGTAAATGGTTAGCATTGGATGGATTCCAACATTTTATGCCACATTTGGAAAGTGATAAAAAATGTAGAAATAATTTTCGATTAACGAAAGCAGAATTTTAACTTCTCGCCCTAACGAACCCAAAATAAGGGGCATGGTTTAGTGGAAAGCTATTTCTTTAAGGAACGACTTGTACGCTTAAGGTAAGGAGCCTCTCTAATGATAATCGGACAAAAATAAATATTTTTCATTTATTAAATAATTATTTTTAGATTGGAGCATACATTTGGGCAGATAAAAAAATCACGGGGAACCTAAATGTTGCCACGTTGGCTGAAGACATGAGGAGGGATATGTGTATTCAAGTGAATACTGTTCTTTTCCCTCCCCTACCTCAGCAGCACTTGGTCCGAGAGGGCGTGGCACTGCTGGAGTTGAGTTCAAACTGAAAGGACATTAGATTTACAACCTCACTGAATAGCATTCCTCCTCAGCAGATGAAACAACACCAGAAAATTGTCGTTTGTCTCTTCATTTGGAAGTGACGTAAATAGGAGGTGTCATGTTACCATCCAAAACATGTGCGTAACCCTTGGCTGTTTATCGCTTTTAAAGACATAGTAATAGTTTGTACATCAATTTACAAAAACGTTGCCTTGGTGTAACTCTCCCAGGCGAACATTTGTCGAGAAAACGAAGTTTGTAAGGGTACCTAGCAGGCAATCAATACTGCATCCTTACAGACTTTGTCTGTTTTCTCGACAACCATTCGCCGGAGAGTTACACCAAGGCAAAGTTTGTTGTACATTAATGTACACATTATAATGATGTCATTAAAAGCGATGCATCTCCAGGGGTTAGACACATTTGTTGCATAATATCCTAGTACCACCTATTTAGCCAATGAATGGGGATGATATTACCCAACAATCGTTCGTAGATTTCAGATCTAGATNTTAGTACCCCCTATTTAGCCAATGAATGGGGATGATATTACCCAACAATCGTTCGTAGATTTCAGATCTAGATTCGAGACAATAGTATTCAAGGAACCGTTCTTTCATCCCAAGTAGGTTTTATTATTTTGAATGAAAACAATTAGAAATATTGATTTTCAAAGGCAAGTACTTCCCTTACGAATTACTGTAGGACATAGGTCGTATAATGTGTTCTATCTGATTTTGCATAGGGAATCACCACACAGCGTTTTCACATGTACTTCAGGATCATTCTGTTCCTTCGTGGGTGCATTTGAAAATGTAAATAATATTCATAATTGCTTTTTAAAAGCAAAATTGCTTTTTTTTTCTGTGTGGTCCACCTAATGTATTATTACGACAGTACCAGTCAAGTGAAATGATGTCGCAACAAGAAGTNTTAATGTACACATTATAATGATGTCATTAAAAGCGATGCATCTCCAGGGGTTAGACACATTTGTTGCATAATATCCTAGTACCACCTATTTAGCCAATGAATGGGGATGATATTACCCAACAATCGTTCATAGATTTCAGATCTAGATTCGAGACAATAGTATTCAAGGAACCGTTCTTTCATCCCAAGTAGGTTTTATTATTTTGAATGAAAACAATTAGAAATATTGATTTTCAAAGGCAAGTACTTCCCTTACGAATTACTGTAGGACATAGGTCGTATAATGTGTTCTATCAGATTTTGCATAGGGAATCATCACACAGTGTTTTCACATGTACTTCAGGATCATTCTGTTCCTTCGTGGGTGCATTTGAAAATGTAAATAATATTCATAATTGCTTTTTAAAAGCAAAATTGCTTTTTTTTTCTGTGTGGTCCACCTAATGTATTATTACGACAGTACCAGTCAAGTGAAATGATGTCGCAACAAGAAGTATTTAGGAAAATGTCACTATATTTCCTACAGGTCAACTAGGATAAGAACATATATACGTAAGTAAAATTTACAGAATATCTGCATGGGATTTGTTTTAGACAGATGCATTTTTCAAACTATTCGCGGTAACTACAAAATGAATCAACACATGTAGGCCTACATCACTATGCGAAGGTCGTAAAATTTCGTGATCTAATAGGCAACAGGCTAAGTCAGAATCTACAAGTCATTTTTGTGATTGGACTAAAGTCTCTGACCCTCAGAAGACTCTGAGCCGATTAATAATCCACAGCAATAGAGCGAGCTACTCATGTGAAGGCCAATTCGAAGGAAAAACTTCTGCATAAAAGGGCTGCATGCAACCAATACGTGACTGCGACTGAATTTTACGAATTGTGGATTTTGTCTATTCACAGTTTCTTCACACTTTTTGACTCGAACCTTTGAAAAATCACCCCATGCATGATATGTTTGGTTGTTCCTAAATACGTNGTTTCTTCACACTTTTTGACTCGAACCTTTGAAAAATCACCCCATGCATGATATGTTTGGTTGTTCCTAAATACGTCATATATCAGAAGCGTTTTATACTTCTGTTAACATAAAAGTGCCTTCATTTGGTTAAATTGAATTTTTACTTATATTTCATTTATTAATTATAGTATTAAATGAACAGTTAATATAAATGGAAACAGGGAGAGAATAGGTGTGCCTAATAAGAAATAGTTCTTATTCAAAATACTATTAAACTGAGTGCGCACAAATACGGTGCGCTGACCCGTTGGTGTAATTTACGTCAAGCTTTGTTTGCATGAGGCGGAGGAATAGCCTGAAAGTAGAACTTTAGCAGGGCTTCAGAAAAGTTTGAAGTAACCCTGAATGGACTGTACGTAAATTTTCGGACGTCTTATGTTTTAAAATTGTTTTTCTTAATTTAAGAGTAAATAAATAAATGTAGCATGTAATGTTCCTGCAGATATTTTTCTTTGTATTTTATTTTTGGTGAAAGCAAGTGGAAGATAAGGTACTGCGGGGGTGTGGTGGAGGAGGGGTCGGGACTGTTGGTTTTAAAAAGCACATCACAGAGAAGCATTGCGGGGGCACGCGAAACAAGGCCGCGCGCATGCGCGGAGGTGAAGAGGAGGGCTGCGTGCCCGCTACAGCACCGCTCTCCTGCCAGTGCGACGCTGGCGTGGCGGGTAGTCGGTACACGAGGGTTCCTGCTTGTAACCACCCCGAGGGTCAGGCGTATTTGGCGCGGTTTAAAGCGTCGCACCGAAGGGAACTCCGTTTTCGCTCCCTCCTCCTTGTGTACGGCCGCTGGCTCGAAGCTCGCCGTCGGTTTTTCCCTGTTCTGCAAAGTCGACCTGGTGCACCTTTGTGAACGCCGCCTCGCTTCGCACGCCCGCTGCAGATGGGGACGCTACTCGCAGCCGGGCTGATGCTCTCTTTCGCTGCGCATGCGCTCTGCACTAGAGGTAAGAATTATTTAACTATTACAAATTTACTCCACTTTATTCGGCATGTTAATCAGGAAGCAAATTACATTCTAAACTTACCAAACATTATGTCAAAAAACGGTACACACGGGGTTTATCCGGGGTTCGAACCCAGAACATGGCTAGTCTGAAGATAACTCCAATGTAACCTTGACCATATAATATTTCACAACCANCGGGGTTCGAACCCAGAACATGGCTAGTCTGAAGATAACTCCAATGTAACCTTGACCATATAATATTTCACAACCAAAGGTTTACAATTCCGATGCTGATTATAATATTGATGTAATGTTTTGAGAAAATGTAGATGTAAATGGGAAAATATTTGTTAAGGGATTTCAAAAGTAAGAAATTATTTTCTAAATTTTTTAAGTGTAACCAATTTTCTTCTTTGTTATATGAAATAATAGTCTGGAAAAATGTATGACAATGGAGAAGCATGACTTTTCAGATCTTAATGAAATATATATTCGTATAAATCTAGAAAATTAACAAAATAAGTACATTAGGATACAACTCAAAATAATTGTTAGTATTATTAGAATATCGCGAAGAATATTTGTTAAAAATCTGGTGTACTGTTCGCCCGTATTTAAATTTGAAAGTTTGAAATATATTTTAAAGTAAAAAATCCAGAATTTATGTCCTTACGGCAGGTGAACCAACTGTCGGAATTCAAATAAATGCAACATTACACTCCTGTGGCTTCAATAAACACTTCAGCTAAAACCAAAAATTGTTTTAAAATAACTTTTTGAAATTTGCAGGAACCAAATTGTTTTAATTTTTTCAATTGTTTTATTTTAAATTAAGGTTATTGTTGATGTTGTGCCACGAATTCATGAAATATACTCAAAATCCTGATTTTTTTTCTCTTGTACAATCTTAAGGAACAGGGTCAGAATTTTCCTTAGAAGAAAAAGCCAGCTGGCAGGAATCGAACCCACAATCTTCTGGATGCCAGTCATACCACCGCAAGACGAAACTTTCTCAATGAGTGCCAGGCGGACGGTGGACTGTGGCGTAAAGTATATTTCTGTATTGATGCACCGTGGAGTCGTTGGTTGCGATATATATAATGCGCATCGTTATTTTGAGCTCCAGATCAAAACGCCGAGGGATGATTACTTATGTAAAACAGTAACAAAACATGATACGACTAATGACCTACAGTTATTAGTAACTGACGTACGCGTTCTTGAAAACTCTTATTTTCAAACGACTTTGTTCAAACTAATTACTAAAAACCCGCGAAAAAAAATTACTGAATAGAACAGTGGTTGATTGAATAAAAATCTGACGTTCGTGACATTTTGTTGAGTATTATCATCCCTAGATACGTGCAAAATACGCGTTGTTATTTCAAACACGTGTGAATTTGTATTACTTTTGTCATTGGACTGCATTTCATTTGTAACGACTTGCACGGCTTTGTGCCAATAGGAAACAACTAACGGCAAACCTGCCCAGTCAGTCCTAACCAAGTCGAAAGGGTAGCTGACTCTTCATCATTCCACAGTGCAATAAACAAATGGCATTGACTCGAATGTATTAAAGACGACGAAGACTATCGTGCTTCTAGATAATAACGCGAATTTTGCAGTCCCTTATAATCCCCTATCATTTAGAAAATAAAAGAGTTTCCCGTCAGGTTGCATAATTGACGGGCAAACTACCACACCATTTCTAACTTCGTAGCTGATTTTTCTCGAGGACAGTTCTTCTGAGAGTGTCACACCATGGCAAACTTTTTTTTTGTTAATTTAAACATGATAATTTACTTCCACTATAAAAACTTTGATTTCAGCCCCGAGTTTCAAAGTTGGCTTTGCTTAATTAAACGGTCTGAAAAAACTCATAAGGTTTACTCGTAATACAAATTAGCAAAAAAAAAAAAAAACACTTTAGAAATTGAATAGTTTATTCCAAGTAATTTCGACGTTTAAAAAAATGACTTGAGTATCTCGATTTTAGAGGNACTTTAGAAATTGAATAGTTTATTCCAAGTAATTTCGACGTTTAAAAAAATGACTTGAGTATCTCGATTTTAGAGGAGACTTATTGCCCTTAATTACCACTGCAGGTCATAAGACGTCTCATGTTTGCTTTCTCATTTTATGTAAACAATCATTTCACAGAGTTTTGAATTAAAGTTCAGAATAACCCTTTAGTATCGTTGCCGATAAGATGATATATCGCACAGACTACAAAAGAGAATATCCGATTCATGTATCCAATACTGCAACAGAATGTCCTCTCTTATAGACAAATCATGATTCAAATTTATCTAGTTGATTTTCGCAAAACATTTGAACTTTATTTTTAATCATAAGATCCGTAATGTTAAGTTTTATCACAGTAATATCAGAATTTTGTCACTTCAACAATTAATTAGTAAGAAAAAGNTAAGATCCGTAATGTTAAGTTTTATCACAGTAATATCAGAATTTTGTCACTTCAACAATTAATTAGTAAGAAAAAACACATTTGCATCTAGTTTGAACTAACTCCGATTTGGTGCCTGTCAAAGTAGTTCCTTGGTTATAGTATTCATATTCATAAATTCGATTATTCACCAGTATCTGGAATCTACCCGAATATTTTTTTACGGTCCAAGTTTCACTATGGGAGACGCTGCAAAAACATTCTTCTTGAAGAAAAATTATCTGGTACTAACTGACAGATTAGAACTCGTAGTTGCGTATCAGCTTAGAAATCATTAAATTCCAGTGGATATTTATTACGTCACGAGTATCCCTAAGGATAACAATATAAATGTTTCATTTCGCAAATCTTATTTTAGATGTGTTAAGGAGTATATTATATTAAAATATACTTAAATAACTAAACAAATATATATGGGTGGGAATCACGTTGCGTGTGTAAGGGGTATCTCAGCGCCAGCTCGTGTATAGCATACCATATTGCTCACTCTGCTGTGTTCATTGGCTTATGCATGAGCCGAAGTCATCTTGGAAGGGCATCTGTAAGCATCAGCAAAATTTGACTTCAGAAATTAATAGCGATCCATGTGAAAAAAAGACATCTGTACTTTAACCAAACAGGTACGCCTTCCATGGCCTCACAATAAGCCATGGTTCGTTTTTACAAATGTGTGTACACGCACACACACTGCTCACTATTAGAGAACATAGTTCTGGTTATTATAATTTAAACACATATTAAAATACATTTTTCGTATTCCTAACGGTTTCCGGCTTCAGTTGTATAGTTGACATTTCAAAACTGTTCATTATTTTTTAGCGGTGTCTGCTTACGAATAGGATTTAAGAAATTATTGACGTCCGCAAGGTGTTTTTGGTGTTTTTATTTCCGTTTCCAATGAGCGCTATTTTTTTTTTGTGAAAAGAGCGCCAACAGGATATTTGAGTTATATTTAGGTACGAAATTTCCCGTACATGCTCCTTAACATAGCGCAGGGATATGCAGCACACATTTTTCTTAATGTTTACACGACAAAAGTATAGGGTCACAGCTGGAAATCTGGAAAGACGAGTCGACGAGAGAACGACCGCACGCCAGTTCAGTGCCTGNGTGACTATTAGCCTGACCAAAGGTCAGTTGACGCGGGGAGCCACGGGGAGGCTGTCACCTAGACCATGCTCCTCCGCGCAGGGATATACAGCACACATTTATCTTAATGTTTACACGATAAAAGTATAGGGTCACAGCTGGAAATCTGGAAAGACGAGTCGACGAGAGAACGACCGCACGCCAGTTCAGTGCCTGNAAAAGTATAGGGTCACAGCTGGAAATCTGGAAAGACGAGTCGACGAGAGAACGACCGCACGCCAGTTCAGTGCCTGTGCAAAGAGGCAATGAGGCTTGTGATTGCGCGTACGTAGGTCGCCCATAGCACCTCATGCTTCTAGGCCTCAGACACGCAAAATACCTCCAGCCAAACGACGCTTTGAAACAGTAGCCATTATTCACAGAGACCTCACGTTTGCTTTGTTGCCAGCCTGTGCACCCGCCTGTCTCCAGCAAGCCATATTTCTAACTGGACTAAAGATGAGGTAAACTAATTTTCGTCTTCAGTTCCATGCCCTTAACAGTGACTTACGATTTGTATACAGAACTGCATTAACTCCGTGTACTAGCACCGATATGGATGCTCATTTACATTTCGCTCTTCATCAGGTTCGTTCCATCATAACACTATGACTGCAGCTGACGTAATATTACGTAGCCTGAATTTAAGTGAATTGCACGGAGTTTGTCGTAACATTACGACATCAGCAGTATTTTATGGCATAAGCGAAGAAATTCTACTTCGCCAGCAGTTTTCGTATCGTTCTCTGCAACGTAATATTATGTCAGCAATACTTGAAGTGTATATTAGTAAAATTAACGCGATGGACTATATATCCCACGTAAGAAAGAACATTTGATTGGGGTACTTCCAACTCGGCATTATATTGGTAGAGAGCCAGCCAGTAATGAATGTTATACAGTGCAGTAAGCGTGTCCGGCGTTGTGTGAACGAATAAATGGGAAAAAAGAGGTCTTTTATATATTTTTTATCATTAAAAACTGTTATATTAATGGCCAAGGACTAAAAAAAAACTGGAAAAGAATATGTTAATTTTTGTTTATGTGATGGATGTGCTCTGACTGAATACATATAGCAAGTTTCACATTAAATAAAATTTACATCTCATCTCACATTAAATGAAATATACATCTCTCTACTTATTTTTGGTTTATTCAGACGACAGAAAATACCACGATGACGGAATTATCATTAGAGANAATATACATCTCTCTACTTATTTTTGGTTTATTCAGACGACAGAAAATACCACGATGACGGAATTATCATTAGAGAAAAAAAATTATTTTCCAATTTTTTCTTTCCATTTTCATAAATGCAGCTAAACTGTTAGGTTGGTAAGGACGGAAGGAAAGTAGTTCCATGTTTTAACGTGAAATAAAAAATTTAGATAAACATTTGTGAATACTAAAATTATTTATTTTGCTTTCTACNGTGAAATAAAAAATTTAGATAAACATTTGTGAATACTAAAATTATTTATTTTGCTTTCTACTTTTTAATACACATAATTTCATGGATAAGCAAATTTATAAATATTTACATTTCTAATTATTTCACATTTGCAGTTGACCGACGCATGGATAAAGTGATCAGATTCACGGCAATAACAATATTTTACATATGGTGGAAGAACACACACTGTATATCAAAGTAGAATTGAAGCAGGGCTTTAAAAACTGCTAAGTTTGCCGTGAATACCTTATATATTACGATCTCGTTGACGTGCTATACTCTTGAAAATAAAGAGTAACTGCCATGGCTATGACTAAAAATGTCATGTTTACTAATACAAAATGTGTGGCCAAAATGCTACACAACTACAGAAGGCCATGTCAAGTTGCATGATTTAAATAAGGTAGACATTGATTTTTAGAAATGGTAGTCATATAAATATTTAGTTTTTTTTGGCATACCTATTTAACAATTTAACNGGTAGACATTGATTTTTAGAAATGGTAGTCATATAAATATTTAGTTTTTTTTGGCATACCTATTTAACAATTTAACCAAATTCAATCAAACTGTTATGCTGATAGTATCCATTAGAAATATTCTATACATAAACACCTTTAAGGCAGTTTTTATAAGATTTCCGGCGGGGTCGTACCTTGGAACTCCCGTGTCCCCCCATCCTTTCATTCCGGAGCCGCTCCATACCCAACTCGCTTCATCCTCATCGTCTCCGATATTAAGAGCCGCCCAAATCTATTCACTTCCACTTCTGTGTATTATGTTATTGGGGCCTAAAGTCATTTAGCATGCAAGCTGTCCGTAGGTTATTCGAAAGCATTAAAAAGTTGGGGGCGTTTATAAAAACAACTTAAATCAAACTTCTCATTTTTATGAAGTTCCTGTTGACTGTACGTGAAGGAAGAAAGGAACTGAGGAACTAAGCTCTAGTAATAACCCAAAGGTGCACAGCATTTTCACTCTAATAAATTGTTCGCAAATTTACCAAGTCACTGTATACACATTTTGAGAATGAATTTATGGCGATTATCACCCATTCACTAGCATAAAATGTGCCGTTTTCAATTGTAGCTGGGATTAAAATATATATAAATGCCAGACACGAAGTAAGGCGCATGCGGCGAGAGAATATGTGCACTGGGATTATCTGGAACACGGGTGAAAGCAGCTACACGATCGGGAAATTGATATCGACGAAATACACCAGTGGCCCNCTGGGATTATCTGGAACACGGGTGAAAGCAGCTACACGATCGGGAAATTGATATCGACGAAATACACCAGTGGCCTACGGATAGCTGCAGAAGATTAAACTTTGGGCAAAAATATTACGAAACGTTGACTGAAAAGTTGTATCAGTCCTGTATTCAACGAATGGCTTGGTTTGATTAAAAATAAAAATAATTNACGAAACGTTGACTGAAAAGTTGTATCAGTCCTGTATTCAACGAATGGCTTGGTTTGATTAAAAATAAAAATAATTTTTTTGCAGTATTAATAAAAAGAGTGATGTTTTTCTAGTTTTATATTTTGTTTTTATAACCACTGCCTCCTCCCTGGTCAGCGTCCAGCCAAACAAGCAACATTCTAAGCAGTAGTTGTCATAATATTATCAATAAACTAGTGTGAATGAATTTGTCCAAACAAAGAGATAATTACTTGTAAGCTATACCAACATAAATTTTAAAAGTTAAAAAATAATCAAAATTCCTTTTTACAGACCTAAAACTAATTTAGGGAATAAAATAGTAATAAAAAACTTAAACTAATTATAAATTACTTATTACATTTAATTTTTTTTTCGAAGTAGATCTGAAGATGGACTACTTTACACGCGAGACACGTTGCGGACTTCGTCGAGTAATCTTGGATTTTTTCGAGGTTGACCCGTTTTCTCTACCTTTGCATTCCAATACTTCTTTATTTCGTGTTACACGTGATTCTGATCCACATAAGTTAATAGGCAATCCTTCGGCAAGCGGTTGAAGTTTAGATGTTGCAATCCCACACGTGTGCTCTTTGCCATTAGAGATTTATTTTAACAGTTACTCACTGGCGAGTGTTAACTTATATTTGTGCGGCCACTATTTCTTTCCCTGCAAATCAAAATAAGATAGTGACAAAATGAATGCTTTGCAAATAGATATAATCCGTTCATACTTAGACCACAGCTTCATCGGACTCGGTCGAGCGACCCTTGGTCTTGCATTCAGAGCGTTAACTTTACAAAACTCACACGTTGTTTCCTCTTAGTTCTTTTCAGTAATACAGATGCAGTTGTGCCAAAAACTGCAAAACAGTGCTGGGGTTATAGTGAAGTCACCGTGATAACAGAATGTTGGGACAAATTCGTTAGCCCGTGAAAACGGAGTATGAACTGAGTGGGAGACTTCGAGTGCCCTCAGCGCCCACGAGGATGAAGTGAAATGAATACGAAACATCGCAAGGAGGCAACGTCCGCCACGTTTCCACATGTCAAATTGGGAGTGGTTTGACCAGGAATCAAACCAGGATCGCCTTACTGGGAAGGTAGCACGCTTTCCACGCGACCAAAAACAAACTTTAGTTAATTTTTATCAATATATTTACAACTTTATTACCTAAACTTGCTCTTGAAGTATCGTAGTTATTAATTGAAGTATCGTAGTTATGAATGACAGCTCTCGCATATTGAAACCAATTTTTGTACTTTTACAGACATTTATTTTGAAACGAGTTCGCAAGAATTTGAGTAACAATACAAATAAAATATTTCATATTTACAACAAACCGTTGTACGCTACACGCACAATTAGCACGTATTTTCACGTTTAATTAAACATGAAGTCTGCAGTACATGTTCGTTATATACATCAATAATTTGTCATGTTTCACAACAAAGTATTGTAAGATTAACACAGATTTATTTGTCGTGTTATTAAAAAATCTCACAGCTACATTCTAACGAATAATTGGTAAAATTTCAAATATTCTTTCTGTGTGCTTCCGCCATGTGATTGGATAATGCCTAGTTTTCATTCGAAGAGGGCTTTACCCCAGACCGACTTATGCCGTGTTTTCTTTACTTGACAGTGGCAAGTCAAACAACAGATAAGCCTACAGAAGCAAACATGGTGAGCCATCTGATGGACGCTTGCCTAGACCACTGAATGGTGCTGAGATAGAGCGGAAAACAGCTTTATATTTGATCAGATTTTGTATAATCAAATTTTGCAGACAACTCATTTCCCTAATAACAAGACCCAAGCAGGCTACTGGGAATAAAGGGACATTCTCTAATAATATGAAACGTTCGCCAGAAGTCTCAACTTACAGTGCTTACGAAGGAATGATACTCGTATATCTTTGATACAATGTTTTTGGTACTCTTGGAAATATAGCTAATTAAGGCGTCACTATGTCAAAGCATTATATTTTTTCGCTCTTATATCGGAATATAATTTGATTTTATGTGTTTTTTAAAGACTTCAGCTTATTGATTTATATTAATACAGAATTGATACAAAATATAACATTTTTACTTCATACTTTTAAAACCAAAAAATTCAAGAAAATTTGACTTTTGATACGAAAGCAAACTTAGATTATTTCACAGGATATTTCCTGGAAAAATATTCAGGGTAAATGAAGTCATAACACCAGACCGATGTTATTGAAATGAATATATGAGGAACACCACTCCGAGTTACGTGGTTTGTGTGTATAAGAATGTATGTGTATATAATAATATTTAATATATTATATATATATACACACCCACACATATGAAATAAGATGAGTTCCAGCGACCAAACAAGGCACTCGTCTTTTCTCCCGTGTCAGAGGAGACTGCGAAGTTTGCGTGCTAGTGCGTAGTCCTTCCACCAGGTGATCAGGATTAGATTCCCGGGGGGAACATGCATACATTTAATGTGGAGTAGAATGTTTATCGTCTTCTGCAAAAGTCCTCAAAATTTACTCATGATATGCGACCGAGCTGTCAAAATAACGCGTCCAGACTGGGACGTGGATGTATGTCTGAACCTTTTTGTATCCAACACAAGCACGCTTGTATGAAAATTATTATTATCCTAACTAGTGGCACCAAAATCAGAGGAGTATGTACTAACATTTTAGAACAAGTGTTCATGTAAACAATGAGCTAATCTTATACCAAATGGGATTTTTGACGTTTTTAACGGTAACAGTACAAACCAGTTCAGCGAAGGGACTCTGAAGTTGGTTATACGCCAAACGGCCTGCGAACCTACACAATATTCACTATAATGAATGGCGCCCGATTCTCTTACTTGGGAAACGTGGTTAACGTTTCCATTAGCCGGTGGGTCTTCCTGGGTTACTCCAGTGTCCTTCGCTCTTGCATTCCGCCGCTGCTCCATATCCACGTCACTACATATCCAAGGGCACTTAACGTCCTCCCATTCCCCCCTCACAAATCACTCAGCTCATCTTGGTGGAACAAAATAAGCGGAAATACGGTAGAGTTTACAAGCAAAAATTGATATATGGTCTATTCTAAGTATTTTTACATAATCAAACCTTTCAAAATCACCATATGAATGACGTTTTTGGTTGATTCCTAAAAATGCCAGGCATCAGAATAGTTATATATTTCTGTTAAAATATATATTTTACATTTTTAATTAAATTGAACTTGTATTTTATTTATAAATCATAATATTTAATTTATAATTAATACGAATAAAACACAGAGAAAAGAGGTGTGTTGGTAATGCCTAATAAGGAATAGTTCTCATGGAAAATATTATTAAACTGATTGCGTAAAAGTGTGATGCGTTGTCCTTTTGGTGTAACTTAGTTAGGCTTTGTTTGCATGAGACGGAGGAATGGCCTGTAAGTAGAACTTTACACAATCTCAGGAAAGTTGAAAGTAACAATAAATGGACTATAAAAAGTTAAAAGTAACAATAATTTACAAAAGGAGGTATAACTAAGACCAGGGTTGTAACCACTGAAGCGACGGCAAGGTATTGTCCGTAAGCTGACATCACTCCTTGGGCCCGAAATCGAACTGGACCTTGTTACGATCCCGAAAAAAAATAAAGAACTTGCCACATATGTCATTGGTAATAATCTGGAATTGAATCTCTCGGGAATGGAGCATGGATCGCTGTGGTGGTGGGAAAACAGCGTGTTGGCCGCACGGCCACCGAGGCTCCGTTTTTAGTAGTTATCAGAGAGTGGAAAGAGTCACGTTTTCCGAAACCAGTTAGCTAAACAGCACAGTTCTCTGTACACGCAATCAGCTGCCGTTCGTCCATTGTCTCCTGATTGAGTTGCTAAGAATGCACCTTTTCCTCGATTTTCTGTGATTTTTAACTGTGTTTTTACTTCATTACGAATCGTACAGTGATACATAATGCTAAAGCAACACAGACGGACAAGTGTTTTAAGACTAACCGAGTACACACAGTTTTGTGATCTCAATAATAATTTAACAATATCTCACTGCTATTAATTACCTGACTTTGTTTGAATCAGGCTTGTTAAGTATAATTCCATTATTTTATTTGCGGGCAAAGTTGTTGACGGTAACATGTAATCAATGTTAAGAAAATGCATTGAACAATAGACGGTTTACGTACAAAGATGATAATATATACGCATGCCCTCATTACTTAGGTAAGTTACTACAATCGTTACTCTGGGAAGTGAAGTGTGTGATGAAACATTTTCCCTAATACGATCCCCAGAGTAGCACTGTTATTACACACCTTCAGGACACAGCTATAGGAAATATTGCAGATTTGGCTAGGCGTGTTTGAGGACAGTCGACGGGCAAAAATTATCTCGTTATTTGATGTTTTGGAACGCAACCGTGGTAGTTGAGCTATTTTCAAGAGCGGTGGCTGGAGTAGTGTTGCAAGAGTTCTAGTTAGAGTGCTAACGTTCTGGATGCTACACCCGAGATAGTAACCGGAGCGGGCAGAGTTGCGGCTAACCACCAACGAGCGGAGATGAGATGCAACAGTGCAGAGACCTGAAGAATTTCCATTATTATCTGCTGACACACCAAAAGTACAAGGGTCTATACGTTTGCGTAACAGTAGTCATAAATAGAAGGAGATAGATGAGTCGGGCTTAATCTATTTTAAATGGGATAAAAATGGCACTTGGCATTGGTGCCGGCCGGCCGGCCGCCATGTTGTGACGTCACCTAACAACCATATTGAATCTGGATGAACTCTACCTTAACATTTGACCTCGACCCCATGCCCGTGACCTTGACCTTGAAATAAAAAATCCAAAAAATTGCAGAAAATTATAAAATCCCAAAAAATAAAAATTACCAAAAAAATTATTTAAAGATGTACTTGAAGGAGGTTAGGGGTTCGATGACAGATGGATCGACTAAGCTCCCAACACAACCGGCCCTCACCAGGTCGACCAGTGTCCATCTCGTCAGCCATGTTAGTGTTGATGATCTTGACCTTCAAACAAAAAATTCTAAAAAATTTCCAAACGAAATCTAAAAATCCAAGAAATAATAAAAAATGTTATGGAAAAAATTATTTTAAATTTATTTTTAAAAATTCACACTTCCAGAGGTCCCTTCGACAACACCCTTGCCTATTATTTTAATGGTTATTTAAGATCAATTACTTGCCTTCGCTAATTAGTCGGGAGGCCTTCACTCCCCTCACCAATACTCATTCCAACGCATGCAGGCATCTTGGTTTTTTTCGTTTAACATTTCTGTTGACACTCATATTTTTATAGGCATAGGAAAATCTGTAATTATCCTTCTATTAAAAAAATTATTTTTCCAATTAGCAGTATATTTACGTGAANTATAGGCATAGGAAAATCTGTAATTATCCTTCTATTAAAAAAATTATTTTTCCAATTAGCAGTATATTTACGTGAATGATGCAGTACTTTGACTATCTACATCATTTATTAAATCTATATTTTTTTATTAAAAATTTAAGTTGTTCAAATTTAAAAGGAATTTTTTATTTAATTATATAAACGTAAATATAGCATAATGGTACTTTATACAAAACTTTTTAATAAAATTTATTTTGTATCTGTGCCTTTTAAATTTAAATTTTATTCTGGAAAATTAGATAACCACAAATAAAACACAATTTTATTCACAGGCATTTTTCATTCAATTAATTTAATGCAGTCGTTCATGCCCTCTGAAAAATATTACAATATTCTTAGATATATATGCATCTCAATATATGCAACGTTCTTGTAGGTAACATGTAGGCAAACAGTCTCTTCTGCATCTCGCTATTCACACTTGTGTTGAACTTGTGCGAAAATATAGTGACATTTATTACACTNCAAACAGTCTCTTCTGCATCTCGCTATTCACACTTGTGTTGAACTTGTGCGAAAATATAGTGACATTTATTACACCGACACACTGTGCAGGGCAGAATATGTAGGTAACTACGCTTTTGAGGACATGTACCGAAGTCACAAAGGACCTGCTTNGACACACTGTGCAGGGCAGAATATGTAGGTAACTACGCTTTTGAGGACATGTACCGAAGTCACAAAGGACCTGCTTACAGCAAACTTGGTAGCGAGGTACTGATGAGAAATGCACTTTCACGAGGGTGAAATCTGCTTGATGGTGAAATAGTTTTGCAAAATAATACTTGAATATTGCAATATTTTTTGTTATAAAAAGTTAGGTTCGCATTCTCACGATTATTTTTTTTTTTTTCAAAAACTTTTGAAAAAGTCATCGAAAACTTAATCTTGGTCTATAAACATCCTGCAGTTGTGTTGCGAGTTTGTTTCCTCGTCGCCGCGTCTTGCTTGCGAGTAAATGTCTTCGACTAGAGCAGTTTCCGCAGGGTCTGACGGACTTCTCTGTTTGTGCGGATCGTATATGTATGTATGTATATATATATAATATATAATGATAAGCACCAAAGACTGCCTAGTTGCCTGCATGCGATTGGTTAGCTATAATCACGTAGCAACTCGCTGATTGGCTGGTCGATGTCCGAACAATATATTAATAGTGTAATACAATTGGTTCGAAGTCAATATGATGCCATAAGGTTTACATACGCGTATATTATAAGCAATTGGGGGGGGGGGGTTNCAGCTGTGACACCTACATTACTACCAGCATCTACTGCCACCAATGCAGCACGTGCATTTACATATGGTACATTACCATAGACTTATTGAGCTATGACGCGTGCGAAATCTTCAATGGAGCCATCAAACTTTTCGGCTAAGGTACCTAGAACACCATTGCTGGCGTTACCTGCTTCTTCAGCTCCAGCACCTACATCTCCAACAGGTTCGTTTGAGTCTTTACCTGAACTACTACATTGTCATCAGTGTCACTTTTGTGATAAGATATTTGCTTTCGGCTATGGTGTACGGCGCTATGAAAGATTTATTTGTGTCAAGAACCCCTTTTGGATGTCATATTTGTGGGAGGTGCGGTTAGCAGTTAAGCCGTACCGATCATTTACTTAGACATGCAAAAACCAGTAAAGATGAAGTGCATTTATCATCAGTACCTCGCTACCAGGTTTGCAGTAAGCAGGTCTTTTGTGACTTCGGTACATGTCCTCAAAAGCGTAGTTACCTACATATTCTGCCCTGCACAGTGTGTCGGTGTAATAAATGTCACTATATTTTCGCACAAGGACAACACAAGTGCTAATAGCGAGATGAGTAAAAGACTGTTATCAAAACGAAGTTTCATATTTTTGTGTGCATATATATCGAAGAATATTGTAATATTTTTTTGAGGGCATGAACGACTTAATTAAGTTAATTGAACAAGAAAATGTATGTGAATAAAATTGTGTTTTATTTTCTGTGTACCTGATTTGGCAGAATATAATTAAAATTTAAAAGGCACAGAAATAAATTATTTTTAATTAAAAAGTCTTTTATAAAATACCACTGTACTTTATGTACGATTATGTAGTTAAATAAAATATCCTTTTTAAAATTTAACATTACATTTTAATAAAAAATATTGATTTAATAAATTATGCAGGTAGTCAAAGTCCGCCATCATGCATGTAGTATACTGCTTTTTGGAAAATTAATTTTTTAAAATAAAATTTTAAACTACAAATTTTTCTATTTTTCTATGTAGTATACTGCTTTTTGGAAAATTAATTTTTTTAAATAGAATTTTAAACTACAGATTTTTCTATTTTTCTATTTTTACATATGAGTTTTAACAGCTCGCCCGGCTGCTGAATCGGTATTTCGCATGGTGTTGAAATCGAGAAATAAACTCCCTCTATGTGTTGAAAATAGAATCCAATATGGAGGGCGCCGACAGTACTACATATAATTTAAAAACAAACAAATTTAGCTGCCACGTTGTGGCTAAATAACTAGCTCGTCTGGTGAGTAAATAATGAAATTAGCTCTACCTAGGTGTTGAAAATGGAAACAAATGACAAACTAAAAAATAACCACAATGCGTGCATGCAATGGAATGAGTATGGGTAAGGGGGGTGGAGGCCTGCCGAGTAATTAGCGATGGTAAGTAATGGATCGATTAAATAACCAATAAAAAATTGGTAAGTGTGGTGTTGGTGGACAGACCTCTGGAAATGTAAGTTTTTTAAAATAAATTTTTAATAATAATTTTTTAATAAAATTTTCGTATGTTTCTTGGTTTTTTAGACGTTGAAAATTTTTAGAACTTTTAGCTTCCAGGTAATTTAAGGTCATCAACACCTGACATGGCTGACGAGATGGACACTGGTCGGCCTTGCGAAGGCCGGTTGTGTCGGGAGCTTAGTCGAGCCACCTGCTATCGAACCCCAGATTTCCTGCATGTACATCTTAAAATAATTTTTTGAAAATTCTTTAACATTTTTTATAACTTGTTAATAAATTCTTTATAATTTATTGGGATTTTATTTTTTCTGCAATTTTTTTGAGATTTTCTGGTTTTAAGGTCATTCATGTTTAAGGCATGGAGTAAAGGTCAAG
Organism: Clitarchus hookeri; assembly: GCA_002778355.1. Classification (NCBI taxonomy): domain Eukaryota; kingdom Metazoa; phylum Arthropoda; class Insecta; order Phasmatodea; family Phasmatidae; genus Clitarchus; species Clitarchus hookeri. The sequence goes on from NQII01000643.1 coordinate 318,738, forward strand.
GTCGAGGTCATCCAGTTTCAATATGGCGGTTGGATGACGTCACAACATGGCGGCTGGCTGGCGCCGGTGCCAGGTGCCAGTTTTGTCCCATTTAAAATACATAATGTCCTTCTACTACCATTGTGCCGAAGACGCAATGGAACACCCCGAGCTAACGACAAACTCTATATAGTCTATTCGCGGTTTCTTCACACTTTTTGAATCAAATCTTTGATAAATCACCCCACGAATGACATGTTTCGTGCTTTCATAAATATGTGATGTATTACAAGCGTTTTTTTTTACTTTTGTTGAGTGTAAGGTATCTTATTTTTTGATTAAATTGAACTTTAAGTAATATTTTATTTATAAATTATAATATGTCATTTGTAAGTAATACGAATAAAAAAGTGAGAAAATAGGTGTGTTGGTAATGTCTAGTAATAAAAAGTTCTTGCGCAAAATATTACTACACTGAAGGCACGCGAATGAAGTGCGTTGTCCCTCTGGTGTGCTTTTATAGACTCGGTTAAGGTTTGTTTGCACGAGGTGGAGAAATATCCTGTAATTATAACTTTAGCAAGGGTTCAGAAAAGCGTGAAGTAACCACGAGTGGACTATAGTAATTGTAACAATAATTGTTTGCATTCCTTGCTGACAAACCAAACATTCAAACATGCTTGTGTTCGTGTAACGATCGTGATTGTACCGGAGGCAGCATGAAAGAGACTGAGCCAACGGCTAATAAAGATCATTTGTAATAATAATTAGGGCTAGTAAATTTTGGTGTATAAATTTCGCTAGTTGAATATCTTCAAAATTTGACAACTTCGTTTAACTTTTATGACTGGACGAACTGTTTCTCCTCAAGGTGGCAAAATAAGCTAACAATTTGTCAATTTCTCTGTGTTTATTTGGAAAGTTACGGTAAATATAATTCCATTGTATTATAGTGTTGCGAAACCAATAGTAATTATAACCATTGCCAAAAAGAAAGCTGCAATTAACACACGATTACAGTAATGCATGCAGCTACAAAATATAGTTATTCGAAAATGATAAGGAATATGCTAATAACCACCATCATCATTTACAAACTAATTCCAAGTATTTCTTGGTAAAGCAGCCATTAATGCGGGTCTGCAAAAGTATATACAACATACGTATTACAACTACAAATTATATTAATTTTCTCCATATAATCATTATATGTACTGTAATTTGGGAAAATCTCATTTTTGTGGAATTTAACACCACTTTGAGAATTAATACCAAGACCGTTATACTGAACCAATGTACCAAACGTTAAATATTTACTCTGTAATATTTTACACGTGCCACTAGAATACGTATTAGAACGTGGATACCATACTACCTAGCCCTGATTGGCCCAACTGGATAGACACGTGGCTACTCATGTGCTGAGCAGCCAATATTATAGCAAAGTACTTTCCTGAAGTAAAGTGCTTTCTTCAGGAAAGTACTTTCCTGAAGCCCTGCTAAAGTTCTTCTTCCAGGATATTCCTCCACCTCATGTAAATAAAGCTTAACCAGGTATAAAAAGTTGCACCAAAGGGACAGCGCACCGCATTCGTGCGTTCTCATTGTAATGCTATTTTGCATAAGAACTGTTTATTACTATATATTATCAACACATATATTTTCTCCCTGTTTTTATTCATTTTAGTTATAAATTAAATATTATAATTTTTAGATTAAATATAAGTGACAGTTTAATCTAACAAAAAATAACGCACTTTTCGTCAACACCAGTATAAAATGCTTGTGATACACGGGATATTTATAAAACAACCAAATAAATAATACGTGTGGTGATATTTCAAAGATTTGATTCAAAAAGTGTGAATAAACCGCTAATAGACCATGAACAGTAGTCTGGAAGTGTGTCTACAATAAATCGAGTCACCGTGCACTCAGGTTGTTTCGCGAACAATTACTGGCTCTAATAATAACGCAGAATGGTGGTGAACCCTGGAGTGGTGAGAGAGACGTTAATAATAGCATGTTGCCTTTATCCTAGTGTGTGT
>NQII01000643.1:320841-366969 GCA_002778355.1 Clitarchus hookeri
ACATGAAATGAGACCCTAAAAAGGGAAAGCAGCGGGATGAGTCCTCATGTACCCCGAGAAAGCCCGCAGCCATCGGCAACATCGCCACGCTTCCCCAAGCGGAAATACGGTCTGAGGTCGGCCGGAAATTGAGCCCGGCCCACCGCGGTGGGAGGCCGACGTGCTGTGCTGCCCGCAAGACTACGGACGCCGCCTCCATGAAAGACGAGCTGGCACAATGTGCTCCTCCAGCATGGTACGGTAACTTTCACCCGTCACCGTTCCGTCAAAGGAGAATGGCCCCACAAGTCCTCTGGCAGTCACACCGCACCACACTTTTAACCCAGGTAGATTAATTGTTTGCTCTACCACATTGTGGGGATTTTATAGGCCCAACATCAAATTGTAGTGGTTGACAGTTCTATTAAATTTTAAGGCTGCCTCGTAGGACAAAACAATGTCTGTAAAATGTTCGTTGTCGTTGCACATGTTCACAACCCACTTAAAAAAAAAATATTTGCCTATCTGGATCGTCTTCATTAATAGCGTGAAGTAACTTAGGAATGTAGGGTCTTCATTTTATTCGCTTTAAAATGCGATGGACACTTGAATTACTGACACCTGACCCACGCACAGCTTGCCATATGGACTTCGACTTGCTGGGGGAATATGTGATCGTTGTCTTGCTGCCGCACCATCCCTTCTCCATATCACACACAGTTCCGTCCCTCTCAAACTGGTCACGTAATCTTGTCATTGTCACACGCGACCGTGGCGTAGTATCGAATTCTGCCCTCCATCGTCTCTGAATCTCAGTCATGTTCTTACATTCCCAATAATACTTTACAGTCCACTTACGTTGCTTGAAAGAAAACCGTGTCACCACCGCCATTTCCTCTACAGTTGCAGTACTGCTGCTCGTGGCTGCAAACGGAACTGAAAACATCAGATAGGCTACACGCGCTCGCACAAATCCGACGTTGTCCTTGTAGCATCAAGTACACGCCGTTAAAGGCTGTTCGCGGTAAACTGAGCACTTTTGAAAAACCTCCTTAAGATCTACTTGTATGCACGTTGTGTGTACTTCCATTATATGCACAATTAACATTGCCTTGGGCCTGATCACTTTATTGATGCGTCAGTCAAGTGAAACTGAGGAATTATTAAGGAAGTAGACATTTTACGAATTTGCTTATTGTTACACTTATATGCATGGAAAAAAAATAGTAAGAAAAATAAATATGTCAGTACTAACAAATGTTTACCTAAGACCACACTAATTCAACGTTAAAACATGGAACCATTTCCCTCCGTCGTCGTTACCAACATTCCTTGGTGGATGACATCCAGTTTGCCCGTTAAATATATGCAGGTAGGGACAGTGACATATTTTCAAAGGTTGATTTCGAAAGTGCTCAGTTTATTGTGAATAACATATAGATGAGATTGTCTTTAATAGTTTCCCCGTTAATAACGCACGAAGAGCGTAAATGTTAATTTGGGACATCCGATACTTCTTCGCCAGCAGTTTTATTACGGTTCTCTGTAATGTAATATTAGAAGAGCACAACATTCACGGTGTAAATTATTCAAATAAATGGAATGAATTGTAGATTCATTTGACTGGGACTTTCAACTCGGCATTATATTGGAAGATATCCGGCCAGTCATGAACTTCGTTCGGTATAGTAAGCGTGCCCGGTGTTGTATGAACCAATATAACGATTGGGAATACAGGAACCTGCAGAACGAATGGCCATGCAGTCGTGGATATGTGCGACACACTTCCAGCTTGAATTAGTCGTTGGTAAATCTGTGCCGCACTCTAAGTGTTAAGGAAACTGCGCAGGCAATTAAAAATTTTAATTTTTTTATTTATTTAATACGAAAAAAGTAAAAAGGTCCAGTCCTAGATATAGGATTTTTACATTTGCTGAACAGAATTAACCTTCCCAGAACATTATTTACTGTGATACGCTTACACGCACATAGACTGATTTCACAGAAACTATTTTACTATTAAGTCCGCTTAACAGTTAAGTGACTGAATCATGTGCAGCCAGCCAAGCGTCGAGTTAAACTGGTTCTTGAACGACAGTGGCGAGAGTATGCAGGGAGTTTGAGGAGTCTCCCCCACCGGCCATTGTACAAGCGAATTTTTTCTCCTGTATACCCATCTCACGCGGGCAGCATTTCCCTCCACCATTTCCCAGACTACATTTTCTTGTCCGTTGTCCGTGCGATACTGCACAGGAATGTCCAACGCAACGCAAGCGCAGTACTGACAGCGATCCCGTAACTCTTTGCACTGAAGGCAAGATTACTTATCGTTTCGTCGGCGCAAAAGAAATAAAGAACTTCCAAGTTGTTTTAAAAATGAGCTTTCTCACAAAGAAGTTCGACTCATGAAATATTATAGTCTCACGGCAAATGAATTTATCTCTGTGGGAAAGTGAGAATTCCCCTCCTCCCTCACTTCAAAAAAGTCAATAAATAAGAAAACTTTTGAAATAAATTTTAACTATATATTTAGTTTATTATTTGTGCAAACCGCCCCAGTGATTAGGTATCGTACAGTATAGTCAAATTTCTCTGTATTTGTGCCAAATTTTAAGTATATTTCTGTATCACATTGCAATAAAAGCAGACCACGTAACCACATAGAGACATTTCTCGAAACACTAAAAATGACGGAGGGATTTCGAAATATGCATATACCGTTCCGCCACACTTTGTGAATGCCTTATTTACGCCACCGAGTGCGTTCGGCCATACATTAGCACACATTTTCAGACGTGTGTTTAGATAGTTTGACCAGTTGAGGCTGGTAAATGGTTTGCGCGCGGAGCACGGAATGTATATACTTTACATTGTTGCACGGAATTGGTAATCACGGTGGTAAGGTATGAGGGCGACCATAACGCAACAATTCACGCGCAAGCGGCCAAGCAGCCATTTCACTAATGACGCCGCGTTAGCCGTGGAACCGCGTTTACAGCTGCTGATAGGCCAACGAGTAAAATAATATGGCGCAGCCCCAGTCCCATGTACAGTAAAACAATACACTGGCCGTCGCTGCGTTTGACATATTTCGTGAACATCGTTTTAGGGCTACATTATTACTTTATCGTAATCACTGCACACATTTTGGCCACGCTATGATGTGGGATATATTGTATTGACCCGGATGGCGTTTGGCAAACTCGTTCTAAGCAGAGTTACAGAACAGATACGTGTACAGAAAAGGAACTGCTTGTGCATGCCAACCTACATCCACAAGCCCTAGGGATAAAAAAAAATTTAGGTTCGGCTGTGTCGGGAACACGGACGTGAGTTTTACATGAATACTTTTGCGTTAGTCGACAGTAGTTTCTTTGGAATATGGGAATTATATTAAAGTAACGAAATTCATACTTAACTTTCATGACTTAAATCTACATTTATGTGGACGAGATTTTTCGTTTGGCACCGAAATAAGCGTGTTCGCGAGATACATTGCTCGGAAATTTTCGCTCACTCCGAAATTGCCGACAGTCGCCCCTAGGCCCCACTCACACCTCGCGCATGCGCGGCGCAATCTCAATGTCATGGCACCGTAACTTTTGTACACCCGCTCGAACGAGACCACATTTATTTCGACCGTGTTATTAGTCACGAAGTTATAGGTTCGGGAATGTATCACCCGGCAAACGTTACATTACCATTTCCGTCCTAATACCCCATTAGTCGGTCTAATTTTAAAGACGTTTTTACGTCATAAATGGTTGAACACCTTAGCGATGTAGCATAAACGCAAGCTAATTAGTAGAGATGAAACGTATATCCGGTTACTATCCGTTATCCGGCCTATCCGGCCCTTTGTTCTATTTCGGCCGGATACCGGATAGTGAGTCAATATTCGGTTCGGCCGGATACCGGATAGTACAAAAATATCAAAGTTGGATTAAATGTATGCAATAAATGCAACTACTGTCCACATTAGATAGGTATAATATTTAATCCATTCTAAAATTCATGCCAAACAAATGAAAATCAATAAGTTAAGGTGGTTTCTTTATTATGAATATTAAACACAATTTATTAATATTCAAAATTAACTAAAGGCAAATTGTGATGGATGAACACAATTTGTTCTGCGTGTAATGGCAATAAGCGATTGCGCTTGTTTTCATAGACAAGGCCGGCTTCAGAAAACAACCTTTCACTATAGACGCTGCTGCATGGAGCTGAAAGATAAATTTTAGCAAATTTTGACAAATTTGGATATTGGTTTGTATTGACACTCCACCAAAAGTAAGGGTCGGAGCTACGATCAATACGAGCTGTTTTTAAATAATAATCAATTTCATTTGCAATCGCGCTTTTCTCTTGATCCTGACACGATCTATTATTTTCATTCGCCACTTCATCAAAACAATTCCAAAATGTGTCGTGAGCCTCGCGTGTTGTAGTCGATCCCGCCTCATCAACTCTACGTCTCTTAGCCGGCGATGAAGATGGCGAATCACATCCACTGTTAGACGAATCATCACAGGTCATTTTTAAATACTCCAACAAAATTTTTTGCCTAGCACTTTCAGCTTCAAGTGCCCCGAAAAAGTTGGTCTTAAACCTCGGATCGAGGAACGTTGCAATCAAAAAATTTTGATCTTGTCCTATGGTGCTAAAACGGCTTTCTATTTCAGCTCTTAACGAGGCTCTCATATGCAGTATATCAGGGGTAATTTTTGCAGTTTCTTCTTTGTCCAAATACTTCTTTAAAGCAGCAACATGGGGAATAACTTCTGATATGCAAGAGAGACCGGAACTGGTGATTTTTGTAATTTCCTCAAAAGGTTTTAAAAGCTTGACGCACTGTTCCATCAATTCCCATTGCTGAGCTGTCAAGTTATTAAGTATGCCGTGGTCAGCTACGTAAACAGAAATACCCCGTTTTTGCTCCAATAACCGTTCTTCCATATAATAGGTAGAATTCCACCGCGTACTTACATCTTGAACAAGTTGGTGCTGTGGCAAACAAAGTTCTTTTTGTATTTCGATCAGTTTCTCATGAGCTAAACCTGAATGGTTGAAGTGCGTCACAAGACGTCTACCGGCAGCGATCATCTCCACTACTTCATGTTGAACCTTTAACGAGACTGTGACAACCCTCTCAAGTAAATGAAGGAAGCATCTAGCAGAATCATACTCGGCCACTCGAACACCCTTGACCATGTTAGCACCACTGTCATGAATAAGTAAATGTATTTTACTTTGGTTAATGTTCCAGCGAGCTGCGATCGTATTAAGCTCTTTTGCTATATTTTCTCCAGTATGGGATCCTGGGAATGGCTTCATAGCAAGAACAGCATGTTCCTGATGAAGATCAGAAGACAACCAATGAGCTGTGAAGCTCAAAAAGCTCGCATTGTTGTGCAAACAGGTCCAAACGTCAGAAGTCACTGAAATCGCGAGAGCATTTGCTATATTTGCTGCAATTTTTGTTTTAATTCGGTCGTAAATATCAGGAACAATTGTTTGAGTAATATAGGTGCGACTCGGCATTTCATAGCGGGGTACCGCTTGTTCCATGAATCTCTTGAATCCAACTCTTTCCACGATAGATAATGGCTCATTGTCTAGTGCAATCATTTCTGTGATTAGATAATGATACTTTTTGGCCTTTGCATCATTCACATCCCATAATAATTTTCGTTCAAATGATTCAGACAAACTTAATTGTTTTTGTGTCGATGTCGACGATGTACTTGGACCGGGGTGAGCATTGGCTGCTGGCAGCGGAGCAAGTACCACGGACTTATCCTTACGAATCTCGTTGAACTTATCCGGATGTTTGTATTTCAAATGGTTACTCATAGCTGACGTACCTGAAAGAAAAATAAGCGTATTGATTAAAACAAAATCGATAAATAAAAGCGAAGTAAGATTTGAAATAATTCGGATCAGTAAACTAGTTTATACAACAATAAATTAACTATCCATTAACCATTTATAATTTACTTGAAGTTCACGAAAGGCTACGAAAGTATGACAGCAGTTTCTTAAAATAATATCTTTTAAAACAAACCCCTCGAATTCCGTGGTTACATAACTAGTTACGAATACGATCATTATTTATTATTAAATTTAGTAGATCAACTTGAAATAAATTTTATTCACGTTAAATTGCGGAATATTTTCGATACAAAAAGCTAAATCCGATAATAAAATAATTGAATACATACCTGCTTTTTTTCCTTTTCCACCACGAGAGATTTGCATTTGGCACAACGAACACACAGCAAACTTATTGTTGTCATTGCTGATATCAAAATATTGCCAAATTGGGGATCTTTTACTTCGCGCTGACATTTTCGTAACTTGCTTTCACTAATTTCACCTAAACCCGAACGTCAACAAATGGCGGCTCAAACAAAACAAAACAAATGAGTGAGCGAACTCATTCATTACCCCTCCCGCCTGCTTACTGCACTCCCGCGAGTATCTATGCGCCGGCGTCGGAAAACAAACATGTTGCGACATGAATATTTCTTCTAAGAAGAAATCACACTCAGACCTGCCGAATATTCGGCCGCCGGATATCCGGCCATCCGGCTTGTGACCCAGCCGAATATCCGGTATCCGGCAAAATTACTATTCGTTTCATCTCTACTAATTAGTTTGTCAGGGTCGTGTCAATTACATGTTGCCACACGGTGGGTTTAGACACTGGCCTCTCACTCGAGGTCCCTGTTTCCATTGAAGGTATCGGCACGATGGTGATTTTAGAACCTAAATTATTATTGTAGCAGATGACAGGGCTTCCTCGGGGTGCTGCAGGGTCTTCCCTCAGCTATCATTCCCACTACTTCTTCACCAACGTTTCTGCTCTTTCCGTCTGTGTTGACCTTGGCACAGAATACTTACGAATACACAAGCGAAACAGCCGCTTTTACCTCAAGCTACATCTGCAAATGCCAGCAACATGGCCTCACTAGTCAGTAACATGTCGCAAGGCCGTTCGCCAATCAGCGATTTGCTACTCGACAGTCCAGCCAATATAGGACATTTCTAACAGCTCGCAACAGCCCATCAGACACAAGGTGCTTTCCAGAACCCCCAGTGGCCAACCAGCGAATGGGCATGTCCACATCCCGCCATTCTATTTCACTTGTGTCTATTCCCATGTCTCAGTAGTTTGTAACCTTGCCACAGGCGGGGGCACACTGTTAGAAATTTCTATAGATTTACGGAAACCTTTACGGATATGTAGAGTTAATTTACGGAAAGGCACTCCGTAATGTCGAATAACGGAAATGAGCTCCGTAAATATAAAATACGAAAGCTCTTTGTCTCCTTACGGCTTCGATTTTGAAACACGAACAATGCATCTGATACCTGGGGCTTATAAAATCCCATATTCAGAATACTACTTCTTGTAAAATAGTAGTAGGTGAGTGGCGAAAAACTCATGGAGTGCCAATTAGTTGATTCTTGTTCAAATTACGTTACAGGACAAAACCTTTTGAATACACAGTGAAAAACGCACATAGCGAAACTAAAACAATTTTTTCGTAACCTCGTTTTATAAACCGCAAATATAGCAAGCGCTCTAACACGACTTTAAACTAGGGCAGGCGTAAAATCCACATTAACTAACTACTTCGTGTAAAGGTGTAATAGGGGAGGGGTTCGAGTTACTGACTGTTAATTTTTCTATTCGTGTTGAAATCCTACTACAGAACAAAATATTTCAACTTTGTTTTTAATTTCTTTGTTATTATACATAGTGAAATACACTGAAGAGCCAAAATAACTGGTAAACCTGCCTATTATCGTGTAGCCCCTCCGCCCCCCCCCCTTNCCCCCCAGAACACGCAGAAGTGCCGCAAGACGACGTGGCATGGACTCGACTAATGTCTGAAGGTATGCAGGAGGCAATTCACACAATGAATCCGGCAGGGCAGTCCACAAATCCAATCTGCGCCAATTTGAGAAAGGGTTGCACGTCTGTCACGTTGAATGATTCTCGTCAGTTGTCGTTTGTCCCGTTCTTTCACGATCTTTTTCTGGCCGCAACGCTGTCGAAGATGTGATGTTTTACCGGATTTCCAATATTCACGGTACACTCGTGAAATGGGCGTACGTGAACATCCAAATGTTATCGCTACCTTGAAGATGCTATGTCCCATCTCTCGTGCACCGACTATAACACCACGTTCAAACTCACATACATCTTGATAACCTGTCATTGTAGCAGCAGTAATCGATCTAGCTGCCGACCGCATCGCGTTACTCTGATTGGTTCCATACCTCTGTTATTTGCATACGCACGCATATACCAGTTTTTTTTGGCTCTTCACTGTACATTACGAAAATAGAAAACAATCGCCAACCCTCTTATATGACTAGAAACTAAGAGGTACATGCAACATTCTACATAAATCCCTTACGTACAACACTAATTATTGTAAAAGCGTGGTAGGTGAGTTGATAAAGTGTTGGTCCACCAATATATTTTTTTCCGAGTTCAAATCTGGACACCGGACAATTTTTTTATAGTCATTTTTATACACAGTGAATCACCTACATAACGAAAGCAAAACTTTTTTTTTGTTAAGCCCTATTTTTAAGAGCATATTAAAAAAAAAAACTTGCAAGTTTGTGGATACATTCCGTGAATTTACGGAGATGTATGTAAAATTCACGAAGAGAGCGTTATTGAAAAAAACCAAGAGACTGTAATTTAACGCAGATGTCTAGATAATTTGTAACAGGTATTTTCCGTAATTTTATGGACATTTTTTCTAACTATGCAGTTACCTAATGTTTTAGACTGTACATTTACAGAATATACAATTATATAGAGGTAACGTGTGGTGGCGATGTCCTTTATGTAATTCTGCTCAATCGGCTATTGGTTTAATGTTGCTGTGGAATGTGTCTCTTGTGTTTGACTGGCTCCGTCGTAGTGTTCTTGTTGGTTCGGATGGAGTCCAGCGTATTCACATCAGGGCACTGATTGGAGGATATTCCCGTGCCATGTTTCCACTGCTTAATAAGTATTTTTGTGCTGTGTGGGCGGAGTTCTGATATACGAGGCTGTTTTACTTCTGCATACTTCGGTACTCTGTGCTATGATTGTGTAAATACTTACAAGGTGATTTGCCCACTGGTGGAACCCAAGTGGGTCTGCGTTCAGTATTAAACCGAAGTCTCTTTACCTTCCTGTAGATAAACGTAAGGCGCGAAACCTAATAAACTATATATTTGACGTTGCCACTCTTTCTCTAAAGGTTTTACCATTGGCTTTAAATTCTCGTAGGCGTATCTCATAAAAAAGGACTGGTCCTGGACTATAGTGAGTTTGTCCGAGAGAGAGAATTTACGGCAAGGTTGACACTTCACTCTCGTAGCACATGCGCTGTCGTATTTATAACTTCTGTGCACGACTCACGTATACCAGCGAAAGGAATAACATACCCGTTTGTAGGGTTTCACGAAACATTTAAGATTTTTGTTGTAACGTACATATAAGTATGATTATGTAAAGTTTCTACTTATTGAACCTTTTTCTTAAACAGCTCTTAAGTGTATTTTCATGATTACACTCAGCAACGATAACCTCATAGACGAAATTAATACCGTCACAATATTCGTCCATATCCAGTTCTGAAAAATAAACGAATATACCCCCTAACCATGAGTGAAGTTTAAAGGTTAAAGAGGGCTCTTTTGAAAGACCTATCGACGTTCTTATTCCTACATAATTTGTATACTTACACCGTATGTAGAAACCAACATTGCTGTGAACAAAATAACTATACCAGCACAGAACTTCTTGGTCGCTGAATGTCAGCCTATCGGCAAGCAGTACCAAGCCCTGTTGTCACATCTATCAAACGCCCATCCCTTCATAATTAGTGTGCCGTGAAATCTCAACTGTAGTAAAATAAATTACAATTCTTTACATAAAGAGGAATATTTGAATATAGTAGAAACAGAAATCTATGAAACACATACGAGATATATTTGGAAATATATATCTACGTATTGTAGAACTGCCTGGGCAGACGAGTTGCTAAATTTTACTCTCGTAGTACAAACATTTTGACACTTAAATTTATATATTAATAACGACTATCAAATGTGCATGTATTAATTGCCATTCACTTTCAAGTGTGTGTCGAATTGAAAAAGTAATTCATCTTTGTGTTGTACCTTGTAATGGCAGCACAAACTCCTCTTCCCTGTCCAAACAGTTGTAATTATTTGTAGAATTATTTAGGGAAGTCTGGCGCAACGGATTCTGGAGTAAGCGCCAGGCGCCAGCTGTCATTTTGTGACGTCACCCGACCACCATGTTGGGTTCACGTGACGTTGAAATTGACCTTTGACCTTGACCCGGTGAGCTTGAAAAACATTGAACCCAAAAAAATTAAAAAAATCCCATAAAAATTATAGAAACCTTAAAAAAAATATTTTTTTAAAATATTAAAATGTATTAAAATTTATAAAAAAAATATTAAAACATTTATTTTAAAACGTACATTTCTGGAGGTTGCTCCACTACCACCCTCGCCAATTTTTTATTGGTTATTAAATCGGTCAATTACTCGCGTCCATTAATTAATCGGCAGGCCTCCACTCCTTCCAACCCCCTTTGACACCGTACGACATCTGCTGTCCATTTATTTTTAGTGTCACCCACTAGAGCGCACTGGTAAGTTCAAATATTCCATTATATCAGGTCGCGGGGCACCCACGAGAAACGCAATCTGTAGCGACCACTGAAGAAATAAAACATATTTAAGGATAAGAGGCCTCGCATATTTAAGACGCGTCGTTTTAGCGACAGCGACAGCAGGTGTGGCTTGGTACTACGTACAGTATTCACGAGTTGGCAGCCGTGAGTTGTACTTTGCTCTTCCTGTAACACTAGCTGTCGAAGGCGCACGGCTGCCTGGAGCCTGGAAAAGAGCGAGCATCCAGCCTACAGTGGTGACTTCACGCTTACTAACAAGACTTGGAATATTTCACACTTTAACAAATTCTAACATAAATATGTATTATGTCAATCACAACTATATAGACACAAATCAAATGTGAAACAATGTACAGTAAAAATCGTTTTAATGTTCAACCCTTCACATCAAAGTCAATTTTTTAACAACCCATGAAAAAAAAAACCCTTACACGCAAGTTGTCACAGAAAAAAAATTATCTTTAATTCATAAACAATGTACATTATGGTTAACCCGGGAAGGAGCCCCCCCCAAATGAGTTTAAAATACTTGTGACCAACTCGCTAGCCGCTAACTAACTTATCATCGCTGGCCTACCCAGAAATAATTTTTTTAAATGTGAATGTATATTTTGTCCTCGTGTTAACCATACACAGTATCAAAGTAAGTTCCTGGCGCGCGTCTGTTTGTAGGACTGCGCTAATCTCGAGAACCACTGCACGGATTTGGATGCGATTTTTACTGTTATGACCTGCATTTATCGAGGAAGGTTTGTGTAATGACTGTATTTGCACTTAGCACTAAAAGTGCAAAGTACCACGGCGGATCCCCACCACGCTTCACCATTGGTCACGGAAAAAATGTTGGACTTTGTACTGAACCATGCAGAACGTCCCCCCTCCCCCCCACGAGTTGGCCCAACACCATGCTTTACCATTCAACATTGCAGACTTGAATTTCGTACTGAACGACGTCCAGGTCCCAGCCACGGGCAGTTTCCCATCACGGTGGGCCCCCACCATATTTCCCGATTGGCTCTTCGGCAATTTGAATTTTGTGTATACCCGCGTGCATCACCACGAGCGGGCCCCCGCCACGCTTCCTAATTGGCTGTTGCGCAACTTGAACTTTGTAGAAAGCCACGCGCATCACCACGGGCGGGCCCCACCACGCTTGTTATTGGCTGTTGCGTGACTTTAACTTTGTACACCTGCATTGCCATTCGTCCGAATTTTGTACGGAACTGCCTCTTAGCCAATGGAAATTGCCTACAAAATTTCTCTATTCGTGGGGTAAAGTTCAGAGGGGGATGACCAACGGGAATTCCCTGCATCGTTCCCCTATTCGCTGTCGCAGAAATTTAACTTTGACTTATACTTCTTTCCGACCAATGAGCGTTCCCTTCGAAGCTGTTGTCGAGACCTACCACGAAGGGGACCTTAATCGAAGGGAAAATGAAAATTGTAGGGTGTTTTCGTAAAATTTTTCTACTTTTTAAAAAAAATTCGAATTCAACAATGTTAAAATAAATTATTTCTCGTAATTACTTAACTGCGTTAAAATTATTTCGTTGGAAAATTATGTTAATATTGCAATTTTTCTTCAAATCATTGTATATTAAGTAGAAGAGAGGGGGCCTACAGAGAAGGGACAGAGACCACCCGTGGAGTGATACAAGGAAAATAGTTCCGAAAATCTTATATAAGTTCAAAACGCAACTGCTTCCTTCCATTCTGTCTTGCGAATTTGCTTCGTGCGATTCCGAGCACTTCTCCTCTACGGTCATCTTGCTTCCAGACTTGCTTCTCCAGTCTATTGGTAAGTAAAAATTATTTCGCTTCTTTTGACAACTTTGTTTATGAAACCCACCATACATTTTTAACGAGTATAGGAAAAACAGTGTGTGTGTGTGTGTGTTAGGTATAAACGTGAGTCTTCAATAAATTTATATTAAAAAAACGCTTTATATCGTTAAAAGTATTTTCTATTTGGTATTCCCACGACTGACTTAGTAAGAAGCTAGTATGCCGTCAGCTGTTGCCGTGCGTGACGTATGTTATGTACGTGATATTGCATTGTGCATACATCGCAAGGATGAGCGCCAAGGCTGTCGGCGTCCAGCTGAGCAGGTGTATATGGGTTACACGAAGATCTCGCTAGTTGCGTCCTACATTTTTTGTGCAATACTTTTGATCATGTGGGTAAAAACATTGCATTATATTATATAGTTTTTTTTGGCATGACGTGAGTTTTAAAGTTTGTTGTGCTGGGAATGAATAAAAAATTAATTAGCAATCGGCGAATCGATAACGGTGAGACGAGGAGTTACAAGTCGCACAAAATATTTTTTTTACATGAAAAGAAAAAAAAAGTTCCAATATTAGAACTTGCCCACAAATTCATATGTACATTTTGTATTATTTTTTAACGTTTGTCTATAAGAATACGTGTGTATATTTGTAGGTTTTCTCCTGGTCATTCAGTGTAGATCTGCCTCTCGCGCGTTCGCTGTGATTGCAGTTTAGACACTCCAGCCCGTTCCTCTCATCTGTTTGTTTTGGAGAGCTGTACAGAATGCTGTAATACTACTACTTTTTTTTAATAAAGCCACAAGCCAAGTAATTTATTTAAAATTTAAATATGAATTTATTTAAAATTCCAATATAAATCTATCGAAATATTAAGGTTTCTTTTAAAAAATCATTAAAATAAATATTGTAAAAAATTATTTTTCGGTAGGAGCGGTGGTGCCCGAGATTGCTAGTGTTAATTCTCCTTAGCAGCCTCGGTGAGCCGGGTCCGATTGCCAGCAGGGAACAAGCCATCTCGGCACGCTTTTTTTGGGTAAAGTTAACTCGCATAGATCGCGGTGCTCGCCTTCCATCGCATAGCATTGCGCCTAACAGGGGGCCGGATCAAACTACTGCTTCGTCCCTCCGAGCTAGGTTCGTTTCCTGGCGGGTACACCTTGCAAATTTTCGCAAAAAATACAATTTCCCTCCTAATATACAGTTTTAGTAAACATTACCGTTCCTCCATGACATCTTTCGTAACAAATATTATATTTTTAGTTATGGTACGCATTTATTGATAAAATGTATATAAATGTTGACAAGAAATCTCTTGGCGTATCCACAGCGTCAAGCCGTCCTAGCACGTCCTGCTGTGATTCTACCCAGCTGAGATACTCTTCTCGTGGTGTTTCGTCGTCTGCTTCGCTCTTCTGCATTTTCCTGTAAGTATTGTTAATAGGCTGCTTGTTGAATATGCACATAAGAGAATAAATAACTTTACGCTCGGCCCCTCCAACATGCGTCCATAACAAAAGAAGTCAACTTCGCATGCAATTCCAAGCCGCGATTTGGCTAGTACCCCGACAGGCTCGTTACCTATTGCTGGCTCCTCCAGCCTATTCTCATCACGTTCGCAGAAGTGGTAACCGAAAAGTGTTTTCTAGAGTCAGATGCTAGAAATGCAGTGCAAACCCTTCAGTCTTCTAATACTATATACCAAAGGGAAATTAAAAAAAAGAAATGGGAACACACTGAGAAAACTCTGTTCTCATATACACCAGAAAAATTTGTCATTTACCATCATGGGAACGAGTATGTTTACAGTCAAAATAAATTTTTTTTAGCAAACTTTGGCGAATGTACCGAGTTCACGGACGGCCATGTCCCCCCTAAATGCATGTAAGAATGAAACAACAGAGAGAAAGAGAGAGAGAGAGAGAGCGAGAGAGAGAGAAAGAGCTGCAGTGACATAGCGAAGCGATAGTTGGCAAGCCTGGCTCGCGTCGCAGCGGACCATTGTGTTGGCAGCCTGCTTCTCCCATTACTCTCGATGTTTCCCTCTATACCCGCGCTTCTGTCACAAATAAGTGCCGAACTCCGTTCTTAGCATGCGTCTCTCCCGGGCAGAAGACAGCTGGTGTACTATGATAATGCGGGTTACACTGGTCTGCTCTCATAATTTTATAATGCATTTAAAAGGGCAGCAATTATCACTTTAACGTGAACACGTTCTAAAGGCTCTGCCATTCGCCCAAGTAAAATTATTTTTCACGTAACCATAAAAAAAACCCGTAAGTTTTATTACCGAAAAAAAATTCTAAAGCATACAGCTTACTTACAGGTGTCTCGATCCGACGTGATGGCTGAAAATCGTGTACAGTCTTCACCTATCGACAGGGCCTCCGAACTAGTCTGCGGTTTCTGTGAAGCATCACTCGTCCGCAAGAACCGGCTCCGACATGAAAGGTCTTGTGTGCATAACCCATACAAAGATGCACCTCAGATCTGCAAGCGGTGTGGTATCATTATCAACAGGAAGAATATCATCCACAAATACCTTCGCAGCTGTACAGGCGAGATCAGGCACACAGCAACTCTTAACTGCAGGTTTTGTAAGGCCACACTTATACAGTTATGCGACATACGACGACACGAAGCGAGCTGCCATTTTAATCCGGACAGGCGCTAGTATACTTGCAGAGAATGCGGCAAGGATTTTACAAGAACAGACACTTTGAAGGAGTACATGGCTACATGTAGTGGACCGGCTGTCCCTCCTGCTAAACGTCCACGACTCAGTGTAGCTCGCCAACAGCCCGTAGCCTTGGTTCAGGCCGCTGCCCAAACTTCACGACCAAGAAATGTCGCAGGATCTGGGATGGTTAATGCCAATGGGTTTGTGGAAGCTGAAACAGCTTTCCGATGTAATTTTAAAACATATTTCACGCACAATGAGAGCGGGTCGGCGAAAGATATTTGTACTTTTTTTGACATAAATTGAGAAAAGTGTGGTTAGACAACTCACCGAAGAAATCGAAGAGCACGGGCCTTTAAAATTCAACATTTGGTTTGCATGCGATTATGTGAAACCAGAGCCATTGGACAGAGGCACTTATAAAAGAGCCCCTAATACAAAAAATGTGGCAGTATTTGAGGCTAGCGATATCGAGAAGGCTGTGCGAAATAGTCTGAAAAACACATGCGAATATGAGGAAACGTATGTTTCGAGGTACTTTGGGTGGACATTACAATCATGCGATTATGTGAAACCAGAGCCATTGGACAGAGGCACTTATAAAAGAGCCCCTAATACAAAAAATGTGGCAGTATTTGAGGCTAGCGATATCGAGAAGGCTGTGCGAAATAGTCTGAAAAACACATGCGAATATGAGGAAACGTATGTTTCGAGGTACTTTGGGTGGACATTACAATCATGCGATTATGTGAAACCAGAGCCATTGGACAGAGGCACTTATAAAAGAGCCCCTAATACAAAAAATGTGGCAGTATTTGAGGCTAGCGATATCGAGAAGGCTGTGCGAAATAGTCTGAAAAACACATGCGAATATGAGGAAACGTATGTTTCGAGGTACTTTGGGTGGACATTACAATCAATTAACCACCTGCAGCTGCGTGTCAACAAGCTGGACCCACTTCATGTATCGAACTGCCAGAATCGCTATGGAACAGGAAGGCCATAATCAACCCGAAAAAACACAAAAGAACCACATCTGCTTCAAATGGGCCGTTCTGGCAGGTTTTGTGGAAGGTACAGATGAGCAACGAGTCGACCACCGCTAAAAAGCCCTCGAATCGAAATTTGGTTTTTCCGACCTTGAATTCCCGATCCCGCTCTGGCATATAAACATTTTTGAGAACAATAGCTCTGGAGTTTCCATCAATATATATGACGTAGACAAAAACCAGATCATCTACCCTGTACATGTGGCTGAGTAAGAAAAAGTCCAGCACATCAACCTCCTCCTCCTCCTCCTCTTCACCGCCGAAGATGGGAACGCCCACTATTGCTGTGTAGAAAATTTTGAGAATTTAGTGAGATCGCAGCTGACGGCTTACCACGGTGAAATCCATATATGCAAGCGCTGCTTCGCCTATTTTGACGAGCAGCCATGGGTATCCCGACTCACGGGGCAGCAGTGCCTGGAAGAACACAATAAGTACTGCAAAGAAAATGCCCCACTGCGTGCTGAAATGCCACAGACAGGTAAAGACTGATGGCCACCCGTTCTGAAATTTAAGAACTATCATCACATTAATAAATTACCTATAGTTGTTTACGCAGATTTTGAGGCAATTCTGAAACCGATCCACACCTGCGAACCGGACCCCAGTCGTACATAAACGTATGCCTACCAGAAGAACGAGGCGTACAGCTTCTGCATTTACATCCAGGTGGAAAACGACGTTACTCCAGCAACACTACCATCTATGTTGAGACAGCACCACAGAAACTAGTCGTCTTTTTCCACAACTTGAGTTACGATGAGAGTTTTATCGTAGGACAGCTGGGTTATGACGGAAAAGAGATTTTCATCATTCCACAAACGAGCGAAAAAATTATAACATTTTCAAAGCAGCTGGGCGAACGTTTTTCCATCCACTTCGTAGATACTTTCCTGTTCATGGCTCTCAGGCTGGCATCCTTGGCTCATTACCTGCCTCGACATCAATTTAATAACACATCCAAGATCTTCAGTGGAAGCCAACTGCCTCTCGTCAAACGACATAAGCTTTTACCCCTATGATTACGTCGACAGCTGGCAGAAGCTGGAAGAGCAGCAGCTGCCTCCAAAAGAGGCTTTTTACAACAGACTCATGGACTCTGGGATCAGCGACGAATAATACGCCCACATCCAAAAGGCATGGCAAGAGTTTGGCTGTACTAGTCTCAAAGAATATTCAGAGCTTAACTTGAAGACGGACGTTCTTCTCCTGGTGGACGTATTCAAAAATTTCATAAATTTTTGTATGTCAACATACAAGCTCGATTGTGCGACCTACGTCAGCACGCAGAGATTTGCGTTCGACGCCATGTTGCGAGTGACGGGGTTGAACTAGAGCTTCTAATGGACTACGACATGCACATGTTCGTCAAGGAAGGGATTTGTAGTGGCGTGGCCCAGTGTGCCAAACGACATGCGGTGTGAACATCTCTATGCGCCAGAAAGATATGATCCCACCAGCAAGTCTTCCATCTTTTTACAGTACCTCGATGCAAACTACTTGCACGGCTGGGTCATATCGCAACCATTGCCAATATGCAACTTCAAGTGCGCCCGTTGTGAACATAGACGTCATATCCATACCAGACGATGGGGTGACTTGTTACATCTTGGAGGTGGATGTAGAGTATCCTGCGGCTCTGCACGTAGAACACCGTGATTTGCCATTTATTCCTGTCAACCAGTGTCCACCGGGCTCGAAACAGCCAAAACTGATGGCAATGCTGGAAGATAAGAGCCGCTACATCGTCCATTACCGTAACCTCAAGAAGGCTATGGAACACGGATTGAAGCTCATCAAGAGTCATCACCGTGCTACAGTTCGGACAGACTGCATGGTTAAAGCCTTGCATAGATTTAAATACTGCAAAGCGACAGGCGGCCACCAACGATTTCGAGAAAGAACTTTTTTAAATTAGCAAAAAACGCAACTTTCGGAAAATTAATGGAAAACAAAAGAAAACAACAAAAAATGGAATTAGCGAGTAATGAGAAACTACTAAAGAAATTTGGTGGCAAACCCGACATTCCTGGACAGAACAATTGACGAAGAAAATATTTCGCTGATTCGAATGCAGCTTGAAACCATATTTTATGACAAGCCCGTATACGCAGGTTTCGTGGTGCTCAACATGCCTAAAACGCTGATGTACAGGTTCCACTATGACGTGATGAAGGCCCGATACGGAAAATACATCGAGCTCCTGTATACAGATACGGACTCGTTCCTGTTCGATATTAGAACACAGGACTTCTACGTGGACATGGTTTCACACACACAGTTCTTTGCAGAGTTTGAAACCAGCAGCTGTCCCGCGAACCACAAGTGCTTTTCGCCCACCAACAAGAAGATAATGGGCAAGTTCAAGAACGAGTGCGATGGGTCGATTATGGCCGAATTCGTGGGGCTACGGGCGAAACTGTATACATACAAATGCGGGGGAAAAGTCACAAAACGTGCCAAGGGAATTCAAAAATGCATGGTAAATAATGAAATAAAATTTGAAGACTTTGTAGATTTTTCGAACAATCATACGAGCATGAGGGTGAAGGTCAACATAATTCTTTCTCGCCAGCATGTCCTGTATTCGGAGTGCATCAACAAGATGGCGTTACGATAGACAGATGACAAGCGACTCATATGTAAAGATGGAGTACGCATGCTTCCTTACAGCTATTATAATATTTAGGCGTCCTCTACATTTTGTCGCGTATGATATTTTGTATATAGATATCTTCTGCATTTGGTTGCGTAGGATTTCTTGTACACAGATGTCCGCATTTTGGTTTATTTTTCTACAATTTTTATATAAGTGCATATGTGTATATATGTTCAATGTATATTTGTGCTATTTCTGCATTTCGTCATTTTTTTTCTGTGTTCAACTGTATGGTTTTTTGAATTGAAATGTTATCTTATGTTTTTTTTTGGTGGCTGCCGCAAAATAAATTTTTTGGCAAGAATTTGTGTCTTAAAAAATTATAACCTTGCTTATAAAACACCTGTGTATCATATACTTGTCACTCTTGGGTATAAAATATAATTTTTTTCAATATGAGAAAAATATTAGAAAACAATATAATGTTCTCCAGGGTTACAAGTGTTTTTGATGCGCAGCCCGTCCAAAGTCGTGGAGCCGTGTGCATGGATAAAACATGTACACGGTAAGCTTTAGAGGACGTGGAACGACATGATCAGCATAGGAGACAATCACATCCGGAGACGAGGTAAGAGAGGCCTAGTTGCGTGGAAGGGGGTGGAGGCCTGCCAACTAATTAGCGAATGCGAGTAATTGAGCGATTAAATAACGAATATAATAATGGCGAGGGTGGTGGTGGAGAAACCTCCGGAAATGTACGTTTTTTATATAAGTTATTTAATAATATTGTTATAAATTTTTAAAATAAATTTATAATAATTTTGTAGATACATTTTTTAAAGTTTTTATAATTTTTTGGAAATTTTTAGAACGTTTTTGGATTCAAGGTTATCCAAGATCACCAGGTCAAGGTCAAGTTCAAGGTCATCAGGATCCAACATGGTGGTCGGGTGACGTCACAACATGGCGGCCGACCGGTATCTGGCGTCTACTTCGGAATCCATTGCACCAGATTTCCCAAAAAAACATTCTAGTACTATTTATTACTTCCATTTTACAAACTTCAGCCCGTCATTCAATCTATCATAACAAAAACCGACACTTTGAAAAAATCCTTTCATGGAACTTAATGAAAAAGTATAACCTCTTTTCTCACCCATAGCTTCGTAATTTTTTTGTTGGAACATTCACCCTTATCGTAAAATTCGAATGCCACTCTCCGAAGACGGTCTTTGTTAAAATTATTAAAGACTGTAACTAGTTTCCTGGAAAAAAAATTATTCCTATCTGATAAAACTATTGCTTTTGACGTAGATGCATGTCAGACGCATTGTTTGCGTTCACCAGTATCACACGCTCTTGCTGTCAAAAACTGTGAATTTTAACGAAATCATTCACGATTTTTTGAGCGCAACTCAGAAACATATTCCTTGACTCGTGGCCACTGTAACATTGAGAACTAGAACACAGCGCATAGCCTAGATAGGCTACTGCCACCAGCTAGTGGGAGGAACGCTGCTGATCGACTGACCTCGAGCGGCCAAGAAGTTCTGTCTATGGTAGTTATTTAAGTGTCAGTCAAGGTATGATATAGGTTGTTAGAAATATACTCATATTTATACTAAGCCAAAATATTTAAAAAAATGCAGTAACCACTTTTTTTAAAAAACTTCAAAATATAGAACAGAATTTCATGAGCTGCTGCCAATATTTTTGTGAATACGCAGGCTAGCGCGTGTGTTGAAATATATCCACTAGCGGCTAGGGAATTTTTTTGTCGAAGTTTGATTTCAAAAGTGTTCAATTAATCGTAAACCAGCTATACGAACGACCGTACTGTCAGCATTCGAACCGCCATGCATGCTTTCAGCGTGGGAATAACAGAATCGTGAGCGGGCCCATTTTAAACTGATAAACGACTTCTCGTCAACACACAAGCCGCCTAGAACAAAAGAAGCTGCTCTCCGGCATGCACGCTCTGCATCGAAAAACCAACCTCATACCCGCCCATTTCCTCGCGAAAATTCGTCGCTGGACGTGGGTAGCGGGGTGGTCTCTGAAAGCTTTTGGGCAGACTGGATTATTATTTCGGCGCGGTTAATCACACACAAAAAAAAAGAGGGAAGGTTGGGAATATTATTTAATGTGTCGCCCCACTCCCCACGCCGGCCTTGCGCACGTTGCAAATTCCAGTTTTCGTCAGCGGATCCCGCTATCGTGGACAGGTTAGCGTTAAAGGGGTGAGGGTGAGGAGCTGCCTTTGATGTAGCCGACAGTCCCTCTGAATTCAGCCCTTCGTGGGACGTGTGCCAACGCCGCTGTCCCCTCGTGCCCTATTCCTCTCTCCAACAACGGCGTTGCAGCCGTGTCGGGTCCCTCTCAATCGAATCACTCAGTGCCCCGACGCTCCAGCGCACTCGAGTCCTCGGCTTGCTCACAGTTATGCCAACCCCCACCCGTTGCCTCGTCATTCGCGTAAATGGATTTCCGGTCGCGCGCGTTCATCGGACCTTTCGGCTTGTGGCTGCCTGCATTCATGTCGAAATTTTTCGCTTCTGCACAATTCATGGATGGCTGAGAAAGGAATGGGGGATTACATCATCAACAAAAAGCCTTTTATATGTATATATATAAATATACATATAAATACATATAAACATATATATTTATGTATGGGATCTTCGAAAAAAAGTTTTGGAGGCCAGCTATACTCTGCAGCTTTCTGGCTCACAGAGTTCTCCGTTAAAACTGCCGTTGCCTTTAATGAAATGAGTACTTTCTGTTTCAATGAATTGATTGTCCGATTCCAAGCTCAGCAGGGTAACCGGCTTGCAGCAAAGGCAATGACTAATTGAATAGTGACTTTCTGACTCTAGTGTGTCGTTAATCCGTTTAATTAAAAGTCGCCGTGGGGAACTAAACAAACCGCTCATGCGACCAATTCTTCGGCGCCGTCACAGAACCGAAATATTCAGCCGTGTCACAATATCCGTCTTTTCTGCTGCTTCTATATACGGGATGCGGTTTAGCCGGACGAGTTTCACGAGCAACGTAGTTCCCGCCAAACTCATAGCGCGACAAGAACTTTGCAGTCTTTCTGGAGCAGTGAATTCGGCAAGTTGTGTGTGTGTGTCGTGTTGTCTAAATTAAAGATTATTTGTGCGCTTGAAGCTGAGAGATTATTAGGAGAGCCAGTGCAACGCAAGGCATTGGATTCATCCTTTTAATTGTGAACGAAAAGTAAGTGAAATATGTGAGATGTTCTATCGAAATAGACAAACGCATAATATTTTTCTAATTTTACTTTATGAACTACTTGAAGTACCGAAACCATCACCAAAGATCATTACGTTCAGGAATGCAAAATACATACGTTAAAAAAGAACAATTTTTTACATACCTCTTTCATTTTTTACTCTTAATTCCAGTTCCAGCCAATCCTCTTACACAATTTTGCTAATTTCAATCCACGCTTTTTCTCGGCAGTGTTTATCCATATACTCTTTCGCACTCTTACCCCACAGTGAGTGCCTCTCATGTATACATTCAATACATTTATCGACATAAAACATTATTTAACATTACAATATCTATCGGAAAGCTAGATAACATGAAAAACACCTCAGCACAAACGCACAGTGGGACATCTCCCATTTAACTGAAGGTGTTTCGCTTCTCTTCCTGGTGTCCAGTTATCCTGACTAGCCGCAAGACGATGCGATTAAGTTCAATTGGTGCGCCTACGACATACGAATGCGACATTTCACATTTAAAACAGTATGTTGTGCCCATCTCGACAAATCGGACCTGTCTAGCGGCAGCGGCAAAATCGCATAGTGTTAACCGGCCTTAGGCAGTCCCGTTAACGTAAGTGAATACTCAGTTGCTGGTTGGCTGCGTGATGTACCGGTAACGGGGCCTATCTTCTAGGAATACAATACAGCTTGTACAGAATGTCCTACTCCAAGCCGGAATCAGGTTTTCGTTAATAACGTTAACAATAATGAAGATATTGAAACGAAATCTTCAACGGACGTAATTTGCTTTGTGTGAAATGTGATGACATCTTTTTCGACGGCAGTCGAAAAAGGACTGAGTTTCAGCCATGTTAAGATTGGATATCTCGACTGTAACGCCATCTTGTTGGAAGTAACCAATAGTTATTACCTAGTCGTCTAATTGTTTAACAAAGTTTTTGAAGATATCCATGTATTCAGCAGTCGTGATGGTTGTCTCGAAGAAAATTGGATCAATTATGCGCCGGTGGGAAATTACGCACTAAAAACCACACTTTTCTGAATAGAGATGTTCTTGATGCACCACGTGGGGATTTTGACTACTCCAAAGACGGGAGTTTTGAGAATTTACATAACCTGAAAGGTGGAACTAAACTTCGTCGAAAAAAAAAAGGATAATCCAGAATACTTGAATTTGCACGGATGAGTGCCTGGAATCAGCGACTATATGCCACACGTTTCAATCTGTCAGGCTCCTTGAGTTCGTGGTCGACGGAGATACGGTACGCTTGGAATTTTTACCACACGATGACAAATGCTTTTCGACAATCCATTTTCCTGAGAATGTCGTCGCAGTGAATTCTTTGGAGGGGCCAGTAGTCGCAGCCTTTACACCCTCAACAGTTTGCTGTGACATCTTTGGAAGTCCCCCTTCATTCCTGACCAGTGAAGTCCCTTTGGTTTCGAGTTTCTTCGCCAGGGACTAAATGGTGGACTTACTCGATGCATGTCTGCCTCAAACGTTTCTCGGCGGGACATTTGTTGACATGCCTTAATCAAGTCTGTTTTCCAGTGTGTCCGGACAAGGAAGACACGCTGCTCCACAGTATACCAAGACATTTTTTCCCTATTTTATTATCAATTACACTTACACTTTCACCACGCGCAATCAAAAACCCACTTATGGCCACGAGGCACATATTTAACAGCTGCCTACCGATATACGCACCACAGCGACTAGCAACACCCTGGCGGTCACAAGGCAAAACAACCGCAGGCAGACACATCACGCCACAATCCAAAACGGAATGACACAGTCCCGCGCGGTGCATTTCGCATTCCTCTTTGGTCGCAACGTCTTCAATATGGAGCGTCGAGTTATGTGTTGTTTGGACGTGGATATCATCACATTTTACACAAAGCAAAGTAGGTCTATTGAAAATTTCGTTACAGTATCTTCATTACTATTGATGTTACTAACGAAAAACTGTTTTTGGCTTGGAGTGGGATGCTGTGTATAAAAGTTCACATTTCGGCTGTTTAACTGGAAAATGTCAACATTAGCAGCACTGCAAACCTCGTACACTGGTTCTGAATATATATGGTCCAGTCAATATAAACATCCGACCTTGCATTTGATTCAGTAGTTATAATTTTTTGATATGTTGTTTGGACTCAAGCCCGTAGTAGAAATTCAAGTTTTGCAACTCCCGAAAAGGTGTGAGACCAGTGTGGCTGTCAAAAAACAGTGAAATTTCCGCTCTTTTTTCAGGTTTTACTCAATATCTTCCGAAATATACGTCTGATGGAAAAAAGTGACCCATACTTTTTTTAAGTATATTACATTTGCGACAATCTCAGACCCAATCTGTTTTTTTACGTTCAGTGGTTTCCGAGATATAGCTCTTTAAACATAGGCCATTTTTCTAAAAAAAAAAATAAACATTTTAAATTTTGGCTTCTTATATTGTTAAATCCCGTCGAAACAACTCGTCCTACGAGAAACTTTAAGAGAAATGAATTTAAAGTATATTTATTTAGCTTTAATTTGAGTACTGGTGGGCACTTGTAGACTCAATAGTTCTCTCAGAAATGGCATATAAATACCCAAGCAAAAACCTTGAAAATTGACCTAAGGGAAAATGAAAGAAAAACAGTGCAATTACATTTTGTAGGTCAATAGTATTTTATTATGAACAAGAAAAGTTACTGATATAAAACTTTTTTTGAAGGTCCCGGTTTGGAAAGTTTCTCGTCGGAAGTACTTGTAGGAGTAGATGTCCCTTCTGTTGTCTCCTGGCTGCTCTCCTGATGTGAGAGGGTGGAGGTTCACTATGAATGAGTGGCTGAGTTGTGGTGATGGAGATTTCCTCGTCGTCAGAATCCTCTATCTGGAGAACCTGCACGTTGTCGCATTTCCCACCACATAAGCGGCAAAGGGCTGAGCACTTGAGCCCACCTTTGCGGCAACTACACCCACCGCTGCATCCTTTCTTGCATTTGCATGATATCATCCGCAGTAAGAGCTGAGGAGCAGGGTCTATGGTTGTGGTGATGGGAGTGAGCCCTTGATCGCCAAGCATCCAACCCCAATCTGTGCGATTCTTGTGGACCCCAACCACATCTGAACCTGGTGGTATGTTCTTTGAGAATGGTGAGCTGACGTGTCTTCTGTTGAGGGCAAGCGAGCAAGATTGAGCTTTGTGTTGGCTGCTGACTTGACAAAAATTTTATAGATCTGGTCTGGCATTACTGCATCGTGGGGGGTTATGCACATAATACCTCCCATTTCGTGGAAGGTTTTTTCCTCATCCAACGTATTAACATTCACGTCAGCATTGTCAAACACAAGCTGCATGAAACTCTCTTTTCCAATTGGTGGTGACGATTCTGGCCGCATCAAAGCAGATGTTTCGAGCTGCACCGCCTCACTGTAAGTGAACGAAAATCCTAGAGCTGAGCACATGTTTACAAAATGTTTTGAGCCAAATTTCCTATATAAGTAGGTCCCAACCCCTGTCATAAGTGAAGAAATGAAAGATCGTGGCCGTGCAGCTGATATAAGAGCATGTGGGAAAGCAACACATTTATTTCTCCACATGTTGAGAACACCTCTCTTGTGTTTCAGGATGACGGTCTCATAAAACAGTTTTACAGACTCAGGGATAACGGACTCAACATTCTGTAAAAAAATCATCAGACGGTGGATACTAATTAGTTTCGTACACTTGTGAGCGGATATCTTCCAAAATTATGTCAGCTGCAGCTTTTACAACTCTCAGCCGCTCTTCCTGAACATCACCCTTTCCTTCCTCATACCATTTATCGTAGAGAATTTTATATCCAGTATTTTTTAAAGTCACCACTGCTCCTTTGCAAGAGCCGAGCTCCGTAATAATGATCTCCTTCCCAAAGCGTTTGGTGAGGCGATATTTCACAGTTCTTACAGCTGGCTCACAAGCTCCTTCAATCTGCTTTATTAGATCGTCTTACTCAAACTGGCATTCGTCACTGTCCAAAATGTAATTGTAAATGCACTCCATGGCCTCATCTAACTGTGTAAGTGGTCGATATCCTCTTTTATGTCCAGTTTTTGCCTGTTTGGCAAATAACTTTTTGTAACACTGGATGTGGTACCTAGCGTTAGCAGCAACCAAGTAATGTTCAGTTTTGAGGCTTTCCATAATCTGTTTCCCCCAATCATCACCTAGCCGTCGAGCTGCATCTAAAATAGTATCCCTCGATTCCAATTTTTCAACTTGGTGGATGGTATTACTTCTGAAATGAGGGAGTTTTGGCTGTAGCTTGAGGAACTCTTCCGTGATATCTAAAACACACAAAATACACATTTTTTTAAGGTTCCAGCTAGTCAAACTTGATCTTGAGAATCGGGGAGGGTCAGGAACGCAATCCCTTCCACGACTAACAGGTACTTCAACATTCTTTTAAGCAATGTACCTCTTTCTACACGTATTATGAACGGTGACTTGATGACGGTTTCGAAGGTAACTCACATTTTCCTGTAGACAACGTTGTTGACTCGCAGTTACTAGAGTCGAAATGCCTTTAGACATCTCACTTATTTCAAAACCCACACTCTTGTAAATCTACCACGCAACTGAAGAAGGAATGGAGAGGGACTCGTTGGTTTGACCTNAGGGACGCCTACCAGCCAACCCTCTTTTCCTTTCACACAACGGGCCCGTCACTCGGCTCCCACCCCACATAATGCACAAAGAAGCATATTTACGAACTCAACTAATAACATGAATCGTAACCAAAAATGCAAATGTTCCATGGTTCGGATCATCTCTGGTTCTTAATTAATTATAATTGACATTGAGAAAAAATTATGTTATATGTATTATATTTAATAACTTTTATTTTAAACAAGGTTGGGCACTAAGTTGTACAGGTACTATGATTGTATTATTCTAAATAATTAGTCCAAACATGCTAACATAACGCATTTCTGAGAGAACTATTGAGTCTACAAGTGCCTACGAGTGCTAAAATTAAAGCTAAATAAATGTACTTTAAATTAATTTATCTTAAAGTTCCTCGTAGGACGAGTTGTTTCGACCGTATTTAACAATATAAGAAGACAAAACTTAAAATGTTTATTTTTTGGGAAAAATGGCCTATGTTTAAAGAGCTGTATCTTAGAAATTACTGAACGTAAAAAAACAGCTTGAGTCTCAAATTGTCGCAAATGTAATATACTGTAAAAAAAAGTATTGGGCACCTTTTCCCGTCAGACGTATATTTCGGAAGATATTGAGCAAAAACTGAAAAAAGAGCGAAAATTTCGGTATTTTTTGGCTGCCACGCTGGTCTCACACCTTTTCGGGGGTTGCAAAACTTGAATTTCTACTAAGGACTTGGGTCCAAACAACATATTAAAATATCATAACTACTGAATCAAATGCAAGGTCGAGCCCCTTTTAATGTCCACTGACTGGACTTATAGCGAAGGCGATTAAATATATTTCAAGGTGTACCACACCTTTTAATCCATTTGTGACATGCGCATAATAGGGTTAGAGAATAAGAGGATTTACCCACGGAGCTGTTATACGGGAGGAGAAGCAAACTATTTGGCGTATTACCTAAAAGTGAAGTACAAATAGCTGCCAACAATGCGAGAGTTGCTAGCGCAATATGAGGGTGCAATTAGGTTAACGCTGTTTACACTGAATATACCGTTTTTTTTATTTGAAAAAAAAAAAAACGTTTTTAAATTACCAGAAGCCTTTCATGAAGTAACCGTACACTGAAAGAATTTTTCCAGTAAATTTTTTAACCCGCAATGGAAGATTTTAACCTACACAGTATACGAAATTTGCCATTTATCAGCCTGTACATATATAAACTATACTATACAAAGTTGGGAGCATCGCAATGTATTCGGTTCCTTCCTCAATAAATGTATTAAACCTACCGTGAATGCGTGGAGAAAAACTTTACCATTCGTGTAGATTTCCGAATCATTTCTTGGAATGAAGGCTGCGGAAGTATCAGAATGCTAAGATGGAAGGAACTGAAATATCCGAGACAACCTAATGGCATTCG
This sequence comes from Clitarchus hookeri, assembly GCA_002778355.1. NCBI lineage: Eukaryota > Metazoa > Arthropoda > Insecta > Phasmatodea > Phasmatidae > Clitarchus > Clitarchus hookeri. The sequence continues at coordinate 348,989 of NQII01000643.1, forward strand.
TCAGCGTCTACTCTGTTTTCCAAATGCAGAAATCCGGACTTGGACCCGCTGGGGATAGTGTCTTTATAATCACTAAGCGGGGGGGAGAGGGTAGTATGCTACAAGCCCAGTCATCGAGCACCCTTGTACTGTATTTCCCATATTAATTTAACCGTTTGCATTAGAACGAATTATCGCCACACCATTGTGACACTGTGGGAAATTACGCCCTGTGTCTATTTAATATGGTATTTTAGGCTTTCTCACAAAGCGGGCAGAGTTACTGATCTTTCAAGAAAATGTCTCGGGGCTACATACTTGTACACTGAAGAGCCAAAAAAACTGGCATAGGCGTGCGTATGCAAATAACAGAGGTATGGAACCAATCAGAGTAACGCGATACCGTCGGCAGCTAGATGGGTTACTGCTGCTACAATGGCAGGTTATCAAGATTTACGTGAGTTTGAACGTGATGTTATAGTCGGCGTACGAGAGATGGGACATAGAATCTCCGAGGTAGCGATAACATTTGGATGTTCGCATACGACCATTTCACGAGTGTACCGTGAATATCGGGAATCCGGTAAAACATCACATCTTCGACATCGTTGCGGCCGGAAAAAGATCGTGAAAGAACGGGACAAACGACAACTGACGAGAATCATTAAACGTGACAGACGTGCAACCCTTTCTCAAATTGGCACAGATTGGATTTGTGAACTGCCGTGCAGGATTCATGGTGTGAATTGCCTCCTGCATACCTTCAGACATTAGTCGAGTCCATGCCACGTCGTCTTGCGGAACTTCTGTGTGCTCGGGGGCCCTACACGATATTAAGCAGATGTGGCAGTGTTTTTGGCTCTTTAGTCTATGAATAAGTATTTCGACCTTTCCTTTTATATTTATGAGCGTCTCAATACTTTTACTGGGGTTCAAATGCATGTGTTTGGATTATTAACGTTCAGAATAGGAGCAACCGCATCCATTCTGATTGGGAGAGCACTTCCATTATAAACAGCCCACGAGGTTCAAAAATCTCCACGTGTGTGTAAAACGTATGAAAATCTACTGTACAATGATTTCCTCCTTCCTATTCGACATCGCTACCTATGCCTGGTCCAACGGTAAAACTTCATAAAAAGAAGAACGGAGTAACTGCGTATCAGTCAGAGCAGAACTATCTTCTCTCTATGCAGCGAAATCGACAACCCACCAAGGCCATTTGCGTGCGTGGGAAACGTGGCAGATGTTACTATTTGCCGCCTAGTTTTCTCGGAGTACTCTCAAATCTGCAGTACTTGCGTCCCACCAGTGCTCCATCGCCGAATCCTTCCATTTAATTTAATTCTATTTACTTGCCGTAACGAGTGTACAGTCGATAACGGCACGAAACCTGCCGGCAGGTTACAGTGGCGAATCTTGGAATAGCAATTACTTTTACTTCGTCTTTGGTTTCCCAGGGACGTAGGGCAGTAGCTGTTGGCACACAATGGACAAGTGCACCGGAGCGACATGACGTAGCTGTTCCACTCACCTGGACTTACTCAATCTTTTACTGGTCACGTGCTTTTATTGTCTGAACTGGGTCTCATGTCTGACAGACTACACCGTGCTGCAGAATACCCAAAACCACAGAAGCGGAACAGGCGGGTGTACACTGTGAGAAAGGTTTGTTTCAGCCAACATAATATACCTACGTGTTTGTATAGGGCCAAATATATATTTAGTAGCTCCAACAAGATATTTTGTTGAGTAAACAAAACTTGAAAATCAACAAATCTTATTTCTTTCATCTAGCAAAATACATGCTTGAATAAAAAAAAAACCTCTGTGGTGAACACAAAAATATTATAGACTGTCACAAAAGGTTTAGTTGAATCAACTGTATATATTTTATTGCCTTTATTCGGAAATACAGCTACAGTATTTTTCCGAACAACACCGACAAACGCCGGCAGGTTATTACTGACAAAAATATAAGACGGAAATGTCTGTACCAGTTTTTCCATAAAGTGATTATTAAGGGAGCCACATTTCCCTAAAATCCACTCTTATTAATGTAATTTATTAAAAGTATCAGGAACTACTCATGATTAGGCAGAAAATCTGTGAATAGAGTTTTTTTAGAACGGAGATCTTTGACCTGTGAAAATTCGGTTGGTAATATCATCCCGTCATCATGAAAATAGGGGTTGCCACCCTGTTTTTGCATGAAAAATGTGAATAGTAAGCTGTAAGCGAGTTGTCGACATGACTTAAGAATCAGCAGATCTCAACCAACAAAAATGGTCTTCTTGTTGGTATACTCTCAAATGAACCGTTTTCGCGAAATTATTTCGGAAATTACGTATGCAAAACAGAAGGTGAGTGGCCTGCGAGGTTGGCAACACGCAAAACATAGGGCGGTACAACACCACATGGCATTTGACTTCACGATACGCAGATTTTTAAGTCATACCAACAAATCGCTTACAGCTTACTGTTCACATTGTTCGTACAAAAACAGGGTGGCAACCCCTATTTTCATAATGACAGGGATGATATTTCATTAGGATAGTAACAGTGTTTTAATGTATTAACTGAAGCTTAATAATAGTATAAACGTTCAAATAAAACAAGTTCAACAGGGAACTAAAAAATAAAGCTGCAAAACTTCATTTTATTTACACACGTTCAGTATTTGAATTGTAGGTACAGGGCGTAACGCTGGGCGCAAACTATGCTGGTTCGAATCACAGTCGGGCTTCCAATTTTTTGGTAATAACGGAAACTGTTCTTGCACGTACAGCCAAAAAAATCTTTAGTTGCGCCATCAAAATCTTACAGTTTGGAGCAATCAGATAATAAGAACAAAATTATTTGTTTTCAACAACAAAATATTTAATTACCTTGATGCAAAGAATTAATTGTGTTACGCCAAACAAGATTTTTTTGATTAAAAAAAAAACTTTTTCTCAATGTATCGCTTACACCCGTCTCATTTGCCGGCAACGTGGAGGAACGTCATTAACCAATCAGCACTAGACGGCAGTCCAACATCCAACCAATAGGTAATCTTTCGCGGATTGCAGCAACTGTGCCAAACTCTTGAATTTAAATAATATTATAGAAGAAACAAAGCCGTTTCCTCCCCATATGCATATCTGAAGGCCATACACACCCTGGTGGGAGACCCAGATCTAAAAGCCATCAAATAGAATGTTCCATGGGTTCGATTCAAGAACCAACCTCTGGGGACATCTGTTAGTCAACTTCTTCTGAACTTTCACTGTTTTGGCAGTGTAGATACTCCACCTGTATGCAAAGAAGCCGAAGATCATCCTGTAGATGTATGCCAGGCATCTCTTCCTCTTCAAATGGTGCCTCACCTCTGGCCACCAGGTATTCTAAAACACGCTTGCAATATCAAAGAACACTCCCAATATGTACTTAACCGTACTCACTTACAAATTGCATAACGTCATACAAGGCGAAGCCCGTTCACAACACCTAACGAAAGCCATACTATTTTTCGTGAAGTGTTCCTTCGGCTTCCAATGCCATTTTTAGAAGTATGTCGATTAGTTTCTCATAGACTTTGCTTAAGCCAGAAGCAATATTAGAGATAAATAAAATCTTGGATATTTCAGATCTTTGTTTGCTCCTCTATATCAGATCAACATACTTCCACTCTTTCTAGGTGCAGGAAAGATGCCAACAACAACGACTGCTCTGTTCTGATTGGTCACCGCCATACAACTTTTTCTTAAAATATAATGCATAACGATTTCTTTTAATGCTGAAGTAAAATCCAACCTCTCACACAACCTGTTGATTTCTATGGTGAACCAAGACATTTAACATCAAACGCTGAGCTATTCTGTAGGTGTCATAATTCTCAAGTAACCACTGAATATATCAATTGTCAACCCAGCCAGCTTCGTTCCTTCTGCTCAGAGGTCAGGCACACGGCGAGTTCCCAGAGCCTCACGCAGCCAGTAAGCGACAAGACTTGCTCACGTCACAGCAACCGCCACGCCATTTCACATCTGTGTACTTGCCTCTTCTGCAACCGCGCCTCGTATGATTTCCTGTCGGGTTCGGTAAGCTTTTGTACACTCGGGCGGTGTGCGCTGCGTCCACGGCGGTCCCCAGCGGGCTTAGCCCGGGCTACCCCGCGGCCATCCATCCTCGTTAAGCGCCCTCCATTAGCGACCCGCGACCTGTGTCGCCCGCTAATGGCGCTAAGCGGCAACTCATTTACATGCTTTTCCCTCCCCCGCCGCAGGACATTGCATTACATTCTAATATACCGCCATTCTCAGTCCCCGCCTCTGCGCCTGCAGCTCAATGGAAGATGGGCAGCGGTAATGATCGCTTTGAACGCCGCCATAACCCGCGTGACGTAGGACCAGCGAGTGCTCGTAAACCACTTCCTCTCTACCGAAAAATTGAATTCTTGCTTATTTATATCTAAGCCCATCTACAAGTAGAATTATTTACTCGCTTTCGATCTTTGATGTCCACTTACAATGCACAGCCACACGGGCGTAATAATACAGCAGTATTTGACACGGACATAACTTTGGTGGATGAGAATCTTCATAATGTCATAGCAAGGCTTTATATTCACCATTAGAGTCAAGGCATGTCGGAAAATGAATCTCCTTGTAATGGGATACTATATATTCGCCAACGCATCGACAAACACCACTTCAATTTCCGGCATGATGTTTATTTGCAGTTATATGAGAGTCCGTGACTTGTTACAGCACACTTCTCTTTCATCATGCCCCATAGGAAGAATTCCGGCTGGGGAAGGTCAGGCGACCTCGGTGGCCAATGTCCCTTAGAAATGACGTGAGCTTCAAAGCAGGAAACAATTCAAGCAAACGTGTTTGATGCTTGTGGTAGTATTCGGGGCTGTAATGTGGTAGTAATGTAAATAGTTTATTAATGTCCTACGGTTTTATGCCTGAAGGCTTATCAGGGGACGGTTTACAAACTAACTTATAACCTAACTTACACTAACACCCATGCCTTACCTAGGATTCGAACCCAGAACCTCATGCAACCCAGATAGAATGTACCACGGGAGGTCGGCGCGCTGGTGTAGTGGTTAGACTACTCGCCTCCCACCTAGGCAAACCTAATTATATTCCCGGTGGGGTCGCACACGTATTTTCGCATGTGGGAATCGTACCGCTGTTGGTCAGCTGGTTTTCTCGGGGATCTCCCGTTTCTCCCGCTCTTGCATTCTGGCGCTGCTATACTCACCTCGCTTTACCCTTGTCGGCTCTCAAGATCTCGACGTTAAGAGTAGTCTAAATCTCTTCACTATTTAATAATGCAAATACGGATATTATATGACATTTCGTACCCATTTAGGTGGAACTAAGTCTAATTTGAACGCAATGTAAAAGTTCAGTATTTCCGGATGTGCAGTTAAACTGCCGAAACAAATGACAGTAACTGAGTTTCTTCTGTTCGTCGGGAGACTTGAATATTTCCACACCAATAACATAATGTACATGCGTCTTTGATTTTATTATTCTTTATTTTATTTTCATTTCTTTAGTCTACTTTCCTTGGGAAGATAAGCTTATGCAATCATGCGAATGTCTGTCTGGATACATGTCCCCACCCCTAATAACTTTTGAAATATTGAACCGAATTTCACCAAACCCGGTACACACATAGAATCGTTCTTAGTAAGCTTATCCAGCATCTATAGTATTCGGTAACGTTGGGTACTTATTTTCAAAATAGTGACCCTTTTAAAATTTATAGTTATATGTCGTGTGCAGGGGACCATTTAACCGATTTAAAACAAATTCAGTTTGTTGACAGGACGTAATGAACACGTTGAATTTAGAGAATAATATTGTTATTGGCACGCCATTTTGGACGATAGCACTATTAAAGATAAACTTATTTTCGAACTGTCTGCTCCTTAAATATTTAATGTCCATTTGCTATATCCACCATACCGTTCAACCAAATTCAACTAAACTTGGCATGCTGAAAGTATCTATTACAAGCGTTAAATATGCCAATATATAGCTTATTTTGTTTGCCATTTCATAAGATAGCGTCAAATGAAAAATAAAGTTTTCCTGTCATATAGTGAAAAACAAGCAACTGAATTATACCAAATTTGGTAAACTAGTATTACTACTTAGGCTATGTAGAGTGAGATGTTTTAAGTGTGTCATATACTCTTCTCAAGATGGTGGTGATATGAATATTTGAACTTAGTATATAATCTACTGTATATCAACTTTACTTTATATGCTGGCAGTATATATTACAACCAACAAATGCGTCTACCCATATTCACTTTTGTCTGCCTGTCGTAAGATAGTGCTACACGAATAAATAAAGTTTTATGCTACATCTCGAGGAAAATCGACATATTCCTTCCAAATTTGTCAGACAATTGGTACTACTATAGGCCATGCCAACTGATGAGATGTTTTAAGTAGGTAAGACACGTATATTTAAAATTACGGTAATATAAAAATTTTAGCTTAGTATACTATATCTACGAAGCCATGCTACTTTTTCAACTTAACATTGTATACTGGTAATATTTATTACAACCATCAAATTCATCCACCCAGAGCCTCTTCGGTTCGTCACTTTGTAATATAGCGCTACATGAATAAATCAAATTTTTTGTCATATCTTGGGAAACGATCAACCGATACCAGCCAAATTTGGTAAACTACTAGTAACAAGTTATACCATGTAAAATTATGTTTTAACAAGGTCAGGCACTTGTTTTTAAAAGTAGCGGCCATAAAAATTCTATCATAGAATTCTATATCTACGAAACTATGCAACCAGTTGCAATATTTATGCAAGCGTCAATCAAATAATTTAAAAATTAACTTTTTGGTCCACCGTTTTGGAAGATAGCATTGCATGAAAGTTAAGCTTTTTATCTTCTATCTCAAGAAACACTGGGCTGATTCTCACTAAATCTAGCTCACAAGTTATGCCATTGTGATCCTTCTAAAATGTATACGACTGAAGTGGGTGGTAAAATATTTTCAAAATTACAACAATGTAAATATTTAAGGTTAGTGTGCTATATACCCCAAAAATTTTACCTTCATTTCATATGCTGGCAGTATCTATGACAAACATTGAATATTCTTATACATAATCTTTTTGTCCGCCATTTGTGAAGATAGCAGAACATGAGAAAATGGCGCTTGCATGACACATCTCGCGGATCACTCAAACCGATTTCCACCAAATATGTAGGTTTACGTGTTTTAACTGGGTCAGTCATTGTTTTAAATGATGGAAATGATTTATATTTGTTTATTAAATAATTCCACAAAATTTAATCAAACTTTTTATGCTAACAGAGTCCATCAGAAGTATAAAAATTGACAATAAAGAGTATATTTTCCAACCATTTAGTAAGATAGTGAGAAAATTGGAATATAATGCCATATTTCTTGAACCAATCAACTTAATTCCAACCAAAATTTTGCGTTCAAGAACTGCTGCAGCAGGCCTTTTAAACTCACATGATTTAAGTGGATCGAAAACTAATTTAAAATTACGGTCATATAAATAATTTAGATAAGTTTGTCACATATTTTAAACAATTTATCCTAATTCAACCCATTTTTGTATGGTGGCAATATACGCCGGAAAGCCAAAAAAAAAAAAAAAAAAAAAACTGGTATAGGTATACGTATGCAAATAACAGAGGTACTGAACCAATCAGAGTAACGCGATGCGGTCGGCAGCGCCTATATAAGACAACAAGAGTCTGGTAAAGTTGCTAGATCGGTTACAGCTGCTACAATGGCAGGTTATCAAGATTTCAGTGAGTTTGAACGTGGTGTTATAGTCGGCGTACGAGAGATGGGACATAGAATCTCTGAGGTAGCGATTCAATTTGGATTTTCGCGTACGACCATTTCACGAGTGTATAGTGAATATCGGGAATTCGGCAAAACATCAAATCTTCGACATCGCTGCGGCCGGAAAAAGATCGTGAACGAACGGGACAAACGACGACTGACGAGAATCATTAAACGTGACAGACGTGCAACCCTTTCTCAAATTGGCGCAGATTTCAATGCCTCCTGCATACCTTCAGACATTAGTCGAGTCCATGCCACATCGTATTGCGGCACTTCTGCGTGCTCGCGGGGGCCTTACACGATATTAGGCAGGTGTACCATTTTTTTTGGCTCTTCAGTGTATGTTAGAAGCATCATACAAAAATATTTTTTTTTTTTTTTTGCATTTCTGTGCGATAGCGCCAAATGAGAAAACAAATATTTTATGCCATATCTCGGGAAGCCACCAAATAATTTCCACCAAATTTTTCAACAAGTAGCGCTACGGTAGGCTATATAACCTCAAATGATACACTTATTTACACTCACATTAATTTACAAAATGTTGGCCATGTTTATATTTTAGGGTAGTAAATTCTGTCTGCCGAAACATTTAGACTGATAACAACAGAATTTGATGCTCTGAAGAATCCAACATCCGTAATACAGTTGTATGCCCGCTTACGGTACGAGGGTTTTGAGTTTGAGTCCCGGATAAGGGACATGTGTATTTGTAAAAGTTTTACCCGTGTTGCCTACGTTTGTGGTTCCATCTCTAATGATATAAGTTTCAGCAAGATATCAATGCCAACCTACCGTCTACGCTTCTTATGAACGTCATCAATATTATCCGCATAAACGTAGATGAAAGTAGGCTGATTAATAATGATGATAGTTTATCGCGGGAAAGTTTACTGTTTGCTAGGATTTAACTTACTATAAACATTAGCGACAGTTTCCTTTCCTTATTGGCTCTAATGCATGTTTGAAGCTACTACCCCAATTCACTGGGCCAATAAGGATTATGTTACTATAAGGCAGAACGTTCGTGATTGGTCTGCAAACAACTTAGCCGAATCAAAACCTTGCTCATCCAATCACAAAATAATTTACTATTTATAGAGTGTTACAGAACATCTGTTGGCTAAAAATTTTTTTTCGCGATTTTCCGTTATCTCTACTTATTAGTTATATCGGTAACTTCTTATTTGTAGCTCGTTGACAAGTGCTTATGTGAACACCTGTTCCTTGCAACTGTTTACGCAAGGACTTCTGTCGAAAGGCGAACAGTCTACTTTCACTTCTAGGAACTTTGTTTGTGACAATTTCAGACGACCTCTTCAGCGGCCACCCAAAAGTGAGTCCGTTGTTTCCAATATTTTTCCTCGAATACCAGAGGATTTAACAGGAGGTTTACTAACCCAAACTGCACAAGTTATTCAGTCCTTTTCGACGCAGTTTTTCAGTATGTGCACACTATTAACACACGCTTTTACACAGTGTACTATTTCGTACTGTACTGTACGTCTTGTATTGCTCGTAACACCAAAGAACGATAGCTGTTGACAAACCCCTGTTGACAGCACAGTACCATGCGCACACAAACTGCCGAAAACGGCGAACACGTTAATAAATCTTCACTTTGCGCAGGCGCGAAACCCTTTTAAAACATAAGGTGGAAAACAGTCTTATTTCTAGTATGCATCACACTTTTGCGTAATGGCATGAGCTGTATTTTTTTTTTTTTTTTGCTTGAGGAGTTATTTCAGGACGACAGCTAAGCAAGGGACTTAGTTTTTCTGAAGTCACACAAACGGCTTTCAAAGTTAAAGGTTTGAATCAGTTCAGTTATATTTCTATATATTCCTCATTTCCTATGTGGGACTGTGCATTTTTAAAATAATTTTTTTGTTTCAGATTCATGTTTTTCAGATTATTTCCTCATAGTTTCAGTTTTGTTGTAGTTGGCTTAAGAGTATGTAGATCGTATGCAGAATACGTTTATCCTTGTCATGTTGCTACAAGTTTAGTTGAGCTCGACACCCTTAACCAAGTGGATTCGTATAAAATCGAATATATTTAAATAAACTCTTTGGAAAAACCAATTACAGCTGGCAATAATTCAAAAAGTAACGGATAATCTTATTCTTGGTTAGCCAGTGCGATCAATGTTTATTTCTTCCAAGAGTGCTTAAAACTGTCTTCTTTGTAAAACGCGGGCTTCTACTTTTATAGCAAGATTCGCCAAGACATTAGTAAACTGTTGGCATTAAAAAATACAGAACATAATGAAAAAAGACTAAGTAAGTTTAATGATAAACATGTCATATGATATTCTAAAGTGACTTATGTAACCTACCGATATAGGGATGCCGAGTAACTGCTATACCGTGACATAGCTATGATAATTATAGTGGGGGCAGGAATACAAATTACATGGGTATTTTAAAACTACCTAGGCCGCAAAGGTGTTGTGATTAGACTACTCGCCTCCCACCTTTGCGAACTGGGTTCGATTCCCGACGGAGTCGCTCCCCGGATTTTCACATGTGGGATTCATGTCGGACGATGCCGCTGGACAGCGGATTATCTCAGGGATCTCCTGTTTCCCCCGCCCTTGCATTCCGGTGCCGCTCCACACTCACCTCGCTTCACCCTCATCGGCTCATCCTATGTAAGTGAAAATAAAAACGTCAGTTTGGTTTTTAACTAAAATATTTAGGTAGATCGAATTAATTGCTTCTTATTTTTCTCCTGCAATATTTTTGGCTATCGGCCTTTAAGCACGCAACACGAAATTATGTATAGCCGTTTCCTGCACGTCTATACGTCGAGGATTCTTACTACACGACACTTACACGATGACCACAAACCGTGTCGTAAATAATACTTACTTTCATTTCGTTTCGTTGACGTATCCCAGTCTGCTATCCACTCTGTAGGTGTTCTACAGGGTGATGGAGCGCTAGATCAACCTTATTGTGTAATGACTGATACACACTCAGGGGTGAAATGAGGCGGCAAAAGAACACTTCGGCTTAGAATTTGGTTAGTTAACAGTTATTTATTTCATCGTTACGTCACTCATATGTAGGAATGATACACTGCGCTTCTGGGGTCCCGCTCCCTTCCCCTTTCCCTTACCCGTCGGAGGCCTACAGGTCGGAGTTTTAGTTCCTAAACGTCGGGGAAAGGTGGTCGGATATGGAGGCGCGGTTACTTAGCTGCGCTGCTGTGGTGTGCTGGTTCTTCTCGATTTCTCGTCTTGCGGTGTCGTCCCTCGGATCGTCTGGATTCACTCCGGCGTCCCACGAGTCCCTCGGATCGACTTGACTTCCTTCGGCGCCTGTCCCGTGAGGTCGGCACGACCTCCACGTCCTCGGAGTCCCCCGGATCAACTGCCGTCTCCACTTCCCTGCCGGACTATATCTCCCGTCCTGTCGAGGAATTACCTACGTCAATGACGACCCGATGTACGTCAAACTTCGGCGTGCGTCGATCAGATGAAGCAAGCCTCCCGCGCCGCCGAGCGCCTCTCTGTCACCTGGCACGTGCGTCATTGGAAGAAACTATCGGGTGACGTCTGTATGCGTGTTTGACGCACGGTCTGGCAGATTGTGACGTCGTCGCTCTGTTCTTTCTCTAGACGCGTCATGCGTCAAATCCCCTCCGGCAAATTCGACGTGGGATAATCTGCCAGAAATTTACTGTAGTTGAATATCTGTATCTGCTATGGTTCTGTGCTGCGCCTACGTGCTAGAGCGCGTGCTGTGGCCCTAGGCGGCCGTTCTCCCTCCCCCTCGGTCTCTTGCTCATTCACAGGTCGCCCGCGGACAGCTGACTTCCTCATCCCTCTGCTATCTTCGTTCTGACCTACTTTTAGGTAAATACCTGCGGAAGTTAATGGCTCTCCTCGCCTCTAAGGCCTAGTGGGCGGAAGGGGGGGGGGAAGTGCGACGGACCCCAGAAGCGTTTACATTCTCACACTACATAACAACAATAAACACTCTTACCTCCTATCACTGGTCGGCACACAGGCCTGTTTTACCAAAGGCAAGACACACAATTCTTATCTCAGCTGGGGCCGAAATCACTAGTTCTAACCCATATTACATTAACAAATATCGGTCACTAACACCAAGCAAACCTGGCGGTAAACACTTGTGATAAACAATATATAAACATCGATAAACAATACTCAAACCTTGTGGGAAAACCACTCGTAAACAGTTTGTTACCTCGGTAACCAGTGAACTAACTGTTGATACACATTGGTAAACAAAAACAAGTAAACACCGGTAAACAGTTTTACTGATTTCTAACCCTAACACCCACTTAACTAATGTCCCTTACTTAACAACAAGCAACTCTTTGGCGTTAATTGACTTTTAGACAATATACAAACGTCGGTAAACACAAAAATAAACACTGGCAAACAGTACTACTGATTCATTGAACTGTGTCAAGCACCACGAGACTGATGTCCTGCATCTTTTGTCACGGAATTCTGAGTGGTCTTACGGCGCGTGTTTGCACACATAATGACACTGTAAACATGACCTCGTTAACTGAACACTTTGCACTTACGATTTTGAAATTACTGAAATACATCGTTCGCTGTGCACTCGGTAAACAAATTTATATTCTTGCCGCACTGTCTCGCACTCGTTGCTTCGGCTGTTTGCTCTCAGCGGGTGACACTCGGTAGGCATTCTACCTCGCGTCACACAGAGTCTGTTACTAGTGATGTCTTCGCGGCCCCTGGACCTGTGCGGGGCCGGTACGTGCGCCGATCTCTGTAGAGAAGGTGCCCCTCCCGGTCTCTGCAACTACGCCATGGCTGGATCCTCCTGACGTGGTTTTCGTCTCCCCCAGGCACCGCATCCTTGTCACCTGGCGGAACACGAGGGGGCCCCTCGTCGCCAGGTGCTCGGGTGTCGTCTGTGGGGGTTGATGGCTCGTCATCGGGCTGGCCGCTGTCGCCCGGTACATCCTCTCGCCCTGGATCCTCCCTTGGGTTCGACTCCCTGTCGGTGATGTCTCGCAGAGTGTGTCCTGTGAATGCTCCCGGCGTGGGGGGGAGGGGGGTGACCTCGCCTCCTCGTTCCTCACTTATTCCCCTCGCGGCGTTGCTTCCTATGCTCTCCGCCTGTCCCTCGTCACCCGCCACTTTCTCCCCACGTGTCATAGCTAGCTGTCTTCCCGCGTCACCAGTCACTTTCTCCTGCCTTCCCGTCTCTTCCCGCTTCTCGGACATGCCCGGCCTATTATCATCCCGGTCTCCTCGCTCTCTCTCTGTCCGCTCTCTCTCTGCGCGCTCCCTCTCGTTCGCGTGGCTCGGCGCGGTTTCCCAGCCTTGCCTGACATGACCAGGCGCTCCCGCAACCCGAGCGTAAAACTGTTGTGGCGAGGCCCGCACTGTGGGGCGTGGCCGCGCTCGCTCCAGTATCTCTGTCGGTTCCTCCTCGCTCGCTATTCGGCGCGTGAATGGTACACGGTGGATTTCTTTCGGGGCATCTCTTGCATTTCTCCTGGGGCCCTGAGCGTGTGGCGCAGTTATAGGGCGTATCTGGTCCCGTGCTACCTTCCGTATTTTCCCCATCTCGTCCTCCGCCCAGTACACATTACCTTGGCGCCCGATTATGATATATGGCCCTTCCCATTTCCGCGCGAATCCCGCACAGTAGTTATCACTGGCTCTGCTTAAGGGGTGGTTACGTAATAGTACGTGTCTGCCCTCAGGCAGGTGGTGTCCGCTGCCTGCTTGCTCCGGGTATTTACTTAGGATGTATCGTTGCTGGTTTCTCCTAGCGGCACCTGTCCTCCTGGTAGCTGCCCTTCTTATCTCCTCGGGGGTGGGAGGTTCTGTAGCCGCCGTTTCCCACTGCCATTCTCCGGGTCGTCGGAGGTTGTACCCCAAGATCAGTTGGCTGGGGGACGTTCCCAGGGCGGCATTGTACCTACGTCGTAACGTGTATAGGATTTCCGGGAGTGCCACATCCCACTGCGTGTGGTTGTCCCCCGTCCTAATGCGCATGTTTTTTTTTAGTTCCTGGTTCCGGCGTTCAGTAGGGTTCGCCTGGGGATGGTATGTCGGGGTCGTCCATCTTTCCGCACCCCACGCCTCGCAGGCCTTTGCCCATTTCACGCCCGTAAATTGGGATCCATTGTCTGTTAATACGCACTTCGGGTATCCCCATCGGGGAAAGACTTCCCGCTCCAGCTGTCGAATGATTGTGTTCGCTTCCTGATTGGGTATCGGGAATGCTTCTGTCCACCAGGAAAATTGGTCTGTTACGACCAGGAGATACCTTTTCCCTCGTGGTGTCCGGGGATAGGGGCCCATAATGTCTGTGGCGATGTGGGTCCAGGGGGTTTCCGGTTGTCTGGGCGTATATTGCGTCTTCGGTATGGGGTAAGCCTTGTTTTCACTGCACGTCCGACATCGGGCGATGTGTTCCCTGACGTCACGGCTGACTCCGTGCCAGGTGTACCGGTCGGTCAGGGCCCTTAATGTCTCGTGAAACCCCGGGTGTCCCGCGTGGGGGTGATCATGGTGGTGCTCACAAATGCTGGTCCGGAGTGCATGGGGAACCCAGATTTTCCACTGACCTGTTCGTGGGCGTGTTCTTGCCCAGATGACGCCATCTCTTTCTTCGTACCCGTCGGGATATTGTTTGATTAGTCCTGGTAATGCGGGATCGGCCTGCTGTTGGTCTTGTAAAAGTTCTCTGTTCTCGCGGAACTTAATTAACTGTAACCTCGGGGTATCGGGCTGCGGTCGCTTTGGCGGGGAGGGGGGTAGCATATGTTCCCAGTCCTCGGCTACTCTTTCTTCGGCAGCTGTCTGCGGCCGGCGGGATAATGCGTCTGGGAGCTCATTAGTAGATCCCGGGCAATGCTCTATCGTGAATGTAAATTCCATTAGGAACAGTGCCCACCTCCCTAATTTCGCCCGCTCGCTACTCCGGGTCCTTAGCCAGGTAAGGGCCTTATTGTCGGTTCGGAGAATGAAGGGCCTATCTTCCAGGTAGTACCGATATTTACGAATGGCCCAGATCATGGCAAAACATTCTTGTTCGTTACTGTGGTAACGCCGTTAGGTCTCGTTCAACATTTTGCTGGCGAACGCTATCATGCGTCGCTGGTTTTGTGATTGCTCCTGATATAAGACTGCGCCCATCCCAGTTCCGCTGGCGTCCGTTTGCAAGATTAGGGGGAACTCGGGTATCGGCCGATAGAGCATGTCTATTTCGCTATATCGTGTCTTTAGCTTTTGAAAGGCGCTTTCATGTTGTTCGGTCCATTTCCAGCGAGCTGTTGTGGGTAGGAGTGCGTTGAGGAGGCCATAAGGGGGGCGACATCTTTTATAAAGTCGCGGAGCCAATTGCATAGCCCCATAAACCGTTTAAGTTGTCTTCGGTTAGTTGGTACTTTGGCTTCCTCGATTTCTCGCACTTTTTCCGCCTTTGGACGATTTCCCTCCGGGGTAATTAGGTGCCCTAAGTATTCGACCTGTGTTTTTCCGAAGTGGCACTTCTCCATTCGGCATGTAAGCCCACGGAGTTCAAAGCATTCCAGCACTTTTCTCAGGTGTATTTGGTGTTCCTCCCATGTACGGGAATACACTATTACATCATCCAGGTATGCTAAGCAAAACTGTCCGCTGTAGCCTGTCAGTACCACTGCTGACATTAATCGCTGGAAGGTGGCGGGCGCATTTTTCAGCCCGAAGGGCATTACGCGAAACTGCAGAGTTTCACCCTCCGGGGTGGTAAAGGCTGTATACTTCTGGGATCCTGGGTGCACTGGGATTTGCCAGTATCCACTGTGCATGTCTAGGGTGGAGAATATGCGCGCATCCCCTAGGTCACGAAGCATGTTCGCCATGTTGATGGTGGGGGGAGCTATGGGATAGGTGACATTATTCAAAGCCTGGTAGTCGACGCAAAACCGGAGTTCTCCGTCTTTCTTGGGTACAAGCACTACCCTGGCATTGTATGGTGAGTCAGTTGGTTCTACAATCCCTTGCTCCTTCATCTCGGCCACTTGGTCCAGGATAATTTTCCTTCGGCCGGCTGACGGGTTACCTGGGCGGCAGTATATGGGGCGAGAGTCGGTTACCCATATCTCGTGTTGGATGGCCGTGGTCTGTTTTAACCGCGTGGATTTTTCGAATATAGTTACATGTGAGTTCAGGATCTGTAACAGTGCTTGGAGTTTGTTAGTCTCTAGTTGGTGGTTCACCTCCTTGTCGCAAATTTCTTGTGGTCGGGGTGTTTTTATTGGGGCCTCCCAATTTATGGCCACCCTGTCTACTTTGCCTAAATATATTCGCTTTTGCCCGCAGTCAATAATACACCCTTGTCTCGTCAGCCATGGTTGTCCCAGAATAACTTCTTCCACTAAGTGTGGAGCGCAGAAGAAATCGGTTTCTATTGTCTCTACACTTGTGGATACTGGCAACGTGATTCTCCCCTCTATCATTAATCGCGACTCAGTTTGTGCCATCTGAATGATGCTGGCGTTTTTTTTCATTCCCTTTCTCTGTTCTGGGGTTAGCAGCTGGCTTTTAATAAAATTCCCGGCTGCGGCAGTGTCTAGGACCGCCTTAACATGGCGACTATCGATTCTGACTTCGATCCGGGGAGCTGGTGTTTCTGGTTTTGGATCGCTCAGGGTTAAAATTTGTCCCACCCTTTTGTCTACGCCGGGGGCGACGGGTGACTCGCAGTCCCAGCGCGCGCATTTCCCGGCTCTTCGTGCTTCTGGCGGTTCTTGTTCCCTGTCTCAAGGGAGGAGCCCCAGGTAGCTTTCTCCCCCTCAGCGGTTATGCGGGCTTTCACGATAGGGCAATCGCGATGAAAATGTTTCTCAGGGCAGTACCAGCACGGGCGTACGGTTGCCCCTTGGCTTCTTGCGGTTTGGCTATTCTCGGTCATCCGCACCGAGCGGGCGTTCGAGGGGGCGGTTGGCGGGCGTGTTGTAACATCTGTTTTACACATTTTGATATAGTCGGTCTCTGCTTCTCGGGCTCTCTCTACCAATTCCTCCATTTGTGTGGCCCGTGGGTATCGAAGAGCACTCCTTATGGCTGGTATTAACAGCTTAGTGATTATGTGCACCCCCTCCGCCTCTGCTCCATCTGGCGCGATACGTGAATATATCTGCGCCTTCCTTCGGATAAAAATCTTTACTTCTTCCCGGCGGTCCTGCTTTTGCGTATAAAAGTCAGTTCGTAGCTCCGTTAATATGTCTTCCCCTGCGAATTTGCTGCTCATGCGGGTCACGAATTGTTCCCACGTTACTACAAATTNACGAATTGTTCCCACATTACTACAAATTTGCCATACCTGTTCCACCAGGTGAGGGCGGCTCCCTTTAACTGCTCCCGTGCTTTGTGAATCCATCGTTTTATGGGAATCCCCCCGGCCTGAAATTCGCGTTCGCAACTTTTTATGAACTTTTCCGGGTCCTCATGTGGTCTCCCTGAAAATTCCGGTAATACTACCTCTTCTGCTATCCTTCGCTCCTTTTCTACCCGGCTTTCGGTCATTCTGCCCGGGTTGGAAGGGAGTTCCCAGTTCTTCCGGCCTTGGCATACCCCGCAATAATATACCCAGCCCCTCGTGTCCTCGGCTTCTTCGGGCCACCCCAAACACGCATTGTGAAATGATTGTATACAGGTAGCGCATTGAGTGCGGCGCGTGCTGCGTCCCGGGCAATCCAGGAAGTCACAGTGCGTCTGCTGTTCCTGACACTCGAGGCATCTGTATTCTGTCCCTCGTGTCGGCCGGAAACTGTCTGGCCAGCCAATACACCCGTTACAGTGTCGTCGGGTGCACGTGCTGCACCGGACCATGTACAGTCCTGTACCGTGGCATAGCGGCGCACTGCACCGCTCCCTTGGGTCCCCTCTTACGGTGCTCTGTGTCCGATGGTTATCTTGTGTTGTCTCGGACTTTCTCTCTTCGCTCCCTTCCCGGGGTGTTTGAACCCGCATTGTTTATAAACTCCGCGCTCGTCTCAGGTCGGTATGCCTTGTGGGGGGATTGAATGGATTTGATAGCTTTGCTTCGTCTGGTGAGGGTGCCACCGGGTTTTTAAAAAGACTCCCGGAAGTCTCGGACATAATGGCTACGTGGTAGAGAATGC
>NQII01000643.1:369121-403641 GCA_002778355.1 Clitarchus hookeri
GCTGAGAGGAAATATCTGCGCCCGGCGAGGCGAGCACTCGCAAATTGTTTCCGAACATATTTTAAACGATTGCCGCCTCTTCCCCCACAGCTCCACCCTCGCACGCGAACCCTCGTACAACTGCACAGCTGCATAAATAAATGCATGAGGCAAGGGGGTGGGGGAAGAACACACATGAAGATAAAAAAAAAGAGGGGCAGAGGGTGGAATATTACCTCGTTTGCGGTTACAAACATCCCTTGAAATCCCTGCATCGCAACAAAATATGAACGTCTTAGTTGTGCCTCCTTTCGACCCTTAAACTTTTTACACACACACGATCGGATTGGACGCGTCTTTTGTAGCTTGTGGTGTGTTTCCATACAACCAATTCCACAGAATAGGCGAGTATAGTTTATTCGTGGTTAATTCACATCTTTTGAACCAAACCTTTGAAAAATCACCCCATGTATTTCGTGATTGGTTGTTTCGTTGTTTCCTAAATATGTTTTGTATCAAGATCGTTTTATACTTCTTTCAATATAAAAGTATCTTATTTTTTAAATTTAACTTTTACTTATATTTTATAAATTAATTATGATATTTAATTTATTATTTATGTGAATAAAACCAGAGAGAAAATAGCTTTGTTGGAAATGGCTAGTAAGAAATAGTTCTCATGCAAAATATTATTAAAATGGGTGCGCACAAATGCGATGCGTGGTTCCTTTGGAGTACATTTCCTAGACTTGGTTAAGCTTTGTTTGCACGAGGCGGGGGAATATCCTGGAAGTAGAACTTCACCAGTGGCTTCAGAAAAGTTTGAAGTAACCGTGAATAGACTACAACTACACAGATACGGAAAGGAGCGACTGTACTAAGTCAAAGACTGTCTGCTTAATACTACGAAAACCTGATTAGCTTACGGTCAATTTGTTTCCAGGTGCTGGTTTGCACAAGAGATTCCACCACATTGGGACGTCTGTGAGGCGTTTGCCAATTTGCGGCTTGTGAATCGTTGAAAAGTGTTCTGGTGTTCGCTCTTGGCTGTCTTTGGTTGGTTCCCAGTCTGCACACCAGTTTCTGACACGTAGTTCTGAAGAAGAAGCCACACCGCGTGTGAAAGGTGCATCGCAACTTGTTCGTGAGCAGCCGTAATACCTTTAGGTTTTTCCAGCTCCGCGGTGGTTATTAGTCCCTGCTGCTCTGTGCCACAGAATACTTAACAATACAGAAACGAAACAGCCGATTATTCCGCGAACTCCAGCCGCACACACGCCAACAAAGTGGCGTCACTTTCTAGCATCACGTTGAAACACCGTTCGTCAATTAGCACCCTATAACCTACAACGTACTTTTACAAGAAATATCCTTGGAAACCCAGTTGCCAAGAAAATCCTCTGTAGAACTACAAACAGTTTTCTTGTAGAATCTGCAAAACATATATTTGTAATATTACAAATGATAGGCTCGTACTACAACTTACATTATTGAGAAGTGGACATAAATTCATATAATTTCTTCTAGAAAACAAATGTGATGAATTAATAACAGAAAATATTGAAAAAATAATATCAAAATATAATTCACGATAAAAATAAAGAAGCTACACCTTGCCAGCACGGGAACTAGAACCCACCACCCCAGCATTATTATCCAACACTCTTAACCGCACAACCAACTTGATATTCGAGCTTTACGATTGTTTTTGTACGTAATATTGGTAAATATCCACAAAATATTAATGAAGTTATTTGGTTAAGAAGACCGAAGAACGCATTTATTTCATTTTAAGAGTTCTGTGTGAATATGAAACATTAACATTAACAGTTAATTAGTAATAGCGTTACGTGTTTTTAAAATTTTTGTTTTATTATGAGTATTTGAGTTTTTTTTAAGTATTTTACGTTATTCAAACTTGCAATACATTTCTTTTTGCACGAAATTACTTTTTACACCACCCCTAGTTTCTTCACAGGCAGCTATATACGGTTTTACGCTGTTGAGTGCCCGCAATTTTGCTTGAGCTCATGAATACGGGTCAGTATAGTACAAAAATGTCTTGATCTCTTACAAACACGGCCATTGTACTTTTACAAACATGTCATTTTACAATAGAAATTTTTGTAGCGTTACAAACATTTGTAAAATTACAAACATTTCTCAGTAAAAATTACAAAAAAATTTCACATTGTACTTGCAAGCCGGCTGCCTAGTCGATGGGAAACGTTTTGCAGCATTTAGTAGCTAATCAGGCTCTAGGCCGGTTCTCAGAGCCTCGCGCAGCCTACCATAGAATGGGCACGCCCACGTCAAAGTAACCGCCACGCCATTTCACCTCTGTGTTATTATGTACTCTGTGGCGGTACAACAGCATATCTTGTGACAGTTTGTTATCTGCCACTGAGTACTCCGCGAAACAGCGGCGTGTGGTGAACTGTTGCTCTGTGCTGTACCTAATCGTTTGCTCATTTACACATTGGCCACTTAAACGTAGTAGTGCAGTGGATGTCACAGCTCGTGTGTAAGGGTGCATTGCCGCTCTCTCGTAAGTGGCCTCAATTCATCCAGTTGAGGCTGGGAGTGACTTCACTCTGGTTACGTGGTTCCTGCTGCGTGCGCCGAGTGTGTACAGTACTAAGCAAGCACCAGCGTATCTTGCAACACTTCAACACACGCCAACACACTGAATATCCCGCGAAACAGTGTTACATTTTTCTTCTTGGCTGCCTTCGTAATGCCAGAGATCTCCGTAGTTGAATGCTTAACTCTGGCCTTTTTAGCTGTTACTTTTACCGGATTCAGTGATCGGGCCACAGAATAGCTAAGTACACAGAAATGAAATAGCGTAACTGTTACTTTGATGTGGTTGTCTCCGTCCGTTGATTTTTCACGTAAGGCTGTGGAAACGGACCTTGTGTCTGACTTGCGTGGTAGAGAATATTCTTTATTGGCTGGGTTGCCGGCTTGCAAGTAAGATACCAGACACTGATTGGCGACCGGTGTCCCTTCATGTTGCTGGCCAGTAGTGTCATTTTCCTGGCGTGTAGCGCTGGAGTTAGTGGTATAACAAGGCTGTTCCACTTCTGTATTCTTCAGTATTCTGTGATCAGGCTATACTGACAGGCTATGGGTACACGAGTCGCTCTCACTTGTCAAACGAGTGCTTCTTTTGCGGGAAGCGAGCAGTATTCTCTTGAGTGAGTTGTGTATTATTATTCTTAAAGACTAAGAGAATTCACGAATTCATTTTGAGACAGGTAAACTTCAAACATGTGTACGTTACAATAATTTTTTGTGAGTGAAATGCAAAATGTTTGGTATGTCCCGTAGGACTCATAATGGTGTGGAGATATTTAGGCGGCTCTTAACATCGAGGTCTTGAGAGCCGATGAGGGTGAAGTGAGGTGAGTATGAAGCAGAACCGGAATGCAAGGGTGGGGGAAACAGGATATCCTCGAGAAAACCCGCCGACCAGCGGCATCATCCGGCAAGCTTCCCACATGCGAAAATCCAGGAGCGACCCCGTTGTGATTAGAACTCGGTTCACCTATGTGGGAGGCCAGTGGTCTGACCACTAGACCACCGTGACCCCAGGTATTTTAGTGAACAAAAAATCTGCTAGGGAAAAGCTACTTGGTGTAGGATAAAAGTGGCTAAATATCTAATGCTGAAATAAACATAGGGCTGTAAAACCCGATCTACATGTCATAAACTTGTTAATTATTCAGTCCATAACTATATGGCCGTCTTTTACTGTGGCTTTGTTGTTGGCACAGAGACCAAGTCATGTAAGAGTCGTGGTTGGTGTAGTGGCTAAAGTTCTCGCTTCTCACTAAGGCGAACCACGTTCGATTTCCGACGGTGCCACTCTCGAACCTCCGCACGTGGGAATCGTGCCAGATGATGCAGATGGTCGGCGGGTTATATCGGGGATATCCCGTTTCCCCCGCCCTTTCATTCCGGCGCTTCTCCATTTCTACTTCGCTTAGCCCTCATCGGCTTTCAAGACCTTGCTGTTAGGAGCTGCCCAAACCTCTCCACTTCTCTTTCTTAAGGCACGTAAGCTAAACTGCGATACAGTGGCATGCAACAAACAAACATACATGTGTTTTATATATACGTCATCAAATGGATTTGCAAATATATACTGTGTCTATATGGTGGCGTGGTTGTTGTCGTGTTTCTTATTGAAAGGCGATAGAACTCGTAACTAATTAGCATATAAAACTGGTTTTTGGTGTCCTTAACTATCAGTATTAGCAAACTAACAAGTAAATTAACACAAACTCCGGGAAACGTTACGAAAAATTATTCTCAGCACGGTTTGTCATATTAACAAACAGTCCAGTAGTTTAAAAAGGGTACATACCATACCTGTAACGATATAAATGTAGTACAATTTTATAACTCCGCTTTCAAAATTTACCACTAAAAATATACATTAAAAAAAAGTGGCAAGTGTTCCAAATTTACGCTGTAATGAAATGTATAACTGTTATTGTAGATATTAAACCGTAAATTAAAAACAAGATATTGTCTCACAATATTTCAATAAAGGCACATTATTTTGTAGTAAAAGTATGAAATTATGAAACGAAATTGAATTAATTAATTGATTATTTAAACAATTCTAAACCACGAATACATTACTGTTTTATGGTTTCTAAGACTTCTCTTAGTGTCTTTAAACTAAAAATTATTTGTTTGTACACGGGCCTAATCTGAAATGTTTTCAGTTTCCTAAATTACGATATATCAAGAACGTAGAGTTAGGTGTGTTGTCGCAGAACAGCTTGCGTATTTGTTTGTGAGCCTGTCTAAAAATAAACTGCGCTGTCAAAAGGGAACGCGTGTAATAAATTTAGCCACTGTTTCAATATTATTATTGTTCAAATCAATTTTATAAATTTTCACTTGCACCTATAAAAGTTTTACCCAAATCTGTGAGCACGAATGAGATGTTAAGGAGCACCGAGTTATAATTGTATATATTCGATTTGTAATTTAAGTTATATTTTGGCCAGGCGAGAAATTCTAAATACCCTGGGAAATTGTTGATGATATTTTGTTACACTTTTCCCAAACGGAAAGTAAATTTACGCATAAATCGAAAATGTGAGGTTTGGTTCTCGATGCCAGTAATCGGAAAGGCTCGTATGACAGGTCGTAGGTACAACCATGGCTCGCGTTCAAAATTGACACGACTCAATCTACGAGCGCCGATTACGGTAAAGGCTCGCAGCCCGCTATAACCAAGATATGCCTTAATTTTTAACCTTGCCGTAAATAACCGTGTAACGCGAAAGCCAAGCTTTCTGTAAAATGAAAATGCCGTGCCTTCACCTCTAGAACGCATTAGATCAGTAATCCAATCCACTCCTATCCGGATGCGTTTTCGGGCCTTTTTTTTTTTTTTTTTTTTTTTTTTTTTTTTGCGGCCCAAAGTGAACTGCAGTTCATCAATCTTCGCCATAGTATCTTACACAGATTTTTATGTTTTGTTTCCTGCATCCTTTCCTTTTCGAAAATAAACCAATTCTCGTTGGAGCAGATATTCACCGTTCTTATAAATTGAAGACAATTTTACAAAAAGATGTTGGCAACCGTAAGAACGAGTTTAGTAGTGCAGTGGAAGAAGAAAACTGTTTATGTTTCAGCATAAAAACTGAAATATGTTTTCATGTGCTTGACATTCAACCTTCTGTGTCAGAAGAACTTAACATTTTTTTACCAGCGCAGCAATACTGGTCCTCTGCTGAGATTTCCTGGACAGATATGACGAAATAATGTGCTTGTGTTTCAAGAGGAAGGTGCTGTCTATTATTTTCATCCCACTGTCACCATTATTGTTTAATATATTTGGAATCAGTTATTACTTTTTGAGTTTTATGATATGCATTTTAATCACGGGAATCTATTATTGACCAGGTCAAGTTGTAAAATGTTCTAAATAAATTTTGATGTAATTACCAATAAACATAATTTAAAAAAAAACACTACTTAGATTCTTGTTTAAGATGCCAAATCCACAACGATACCAGCCAAATTCCCTAATGAAATTGGTAATAAGTTGGATTTATAATTCTTATCCATTTGTGATTTTTTTTAAACTAGACCACGTACAGATTATTAAAGACTTCCTGATAACTATGGATCAATAGAAAAACCTAAAAAAAATGGCGCAATTATGAGCAATACAGTTAGAAACAAAAGATGTTTTCTCATGTGCCAGCAACCAATGAACAAATTGCAAGAGTGTAAAGATGACTGCAGAGTATAGGCTATACAAGAACCTTCCAATATTTTCAACCGCTATCCACAACTAAATACATAATATTATAGCTTTCCTTCCTAATCTTGTAGATGGTTTTAATTTATTTGCGTCATTAAGAAAAAATCCTTCGTCAGGCACACACGGAAAAAATTATATACTGGAAAACATTGTTTAGTTACTGAAAACTGGGTAACTTCGAATGGAAACTTAGGTTGGTTCCACCAGAGCACTTGAAGCTAAGCAAGCAGCTCTATTTTTCCGACGGTTTACAGAAAAGACGATACGTAGAAATAGGGACGGTGGTGAGACAATCATAAACACTTTCATTACAGGCAGGGATATTTCGTGTCAAGATCTTGGTGCTAGATACATTTCTAAACGCTGTAGAATCGAATGTCTTTCTAAACAGGTTCAGTTGTGTCACAGAATACGTAAGTATACATAAATACAAATGGTTTTGGGGTTTCTTTAATGTAAGCGAAATCTTTTGCATTGGTCGCGTGAATGTGTGGGAACAGACCTGAAGTTTGATTGGCCACTGGATGTTATGGAATGAGCGAAGAGATTTGGACGGCTCTTAACAACGAGGTCTTGAGAGCCTACGAGGGTGATTGAGGTGAGTATGGAGCAGCGCCGGAATGAAAGGGTGGGGGAAACGGGAGATCCCTGAGAAAATTCGCTGACTAGCGGCATCGTCTGGCACGATTCCCACATGCAAAAATACTGGGGCGACCCCGCCAGTATTCAAACCCGGTTCACCTTGGTGGAGGGCGAGCGCTCTAGCCGCTACGTCACCGCGGCACCTATAGTTTCGTTGAAAAACTCGCATTTCAAACACTTTACAAAGCAGTTCAAGCTCCAGGTAGGCGGGTCTCTTTAAGCTACCTGCTGGCAGCTGCGAAATTTAAATAGGAAATCCTATGTTAAGGAAATTTCGCCTCATTGCGTTAATTTCAAGGATAAAATTCCTACGAGAGTATATTTTCGATATAGATAGGTATGTACTTTTTTTGTAAAACACGAATTAATTTTTTTTTTCAAACAGGCTACACATGTTATGGAAATATCTCCGCTGTAGGGAACTTCTAAAAAAATTCGTGAAGAATACATTTATTTTGAAACGCCTGTCTTTGAAATTAACGCAGCGAAGCGAAATTTCCTCAACGTCGGATTTCCTATTAAAATTGTGCAGCTGGCAGCCGGTAGGCAGGGCCGCTAATACTGTGTTTCTGAGAACTCAAATATATGTACTTTCTATGATACACACTGCAATCCTACTCTTATATGTTAATGAGAAGTTCTTGCTTTGGAATGCCTTACATCACGAGGTAGCATTATGCGTAACCTGGTTATCAGTTAGTCATTGGTAGCAACGTATAATTGAATATGTCATCCTGGTTTTGATAAAAATATTTCCAAGGCGATCAGTAACACGCATAAATGAATTGCTGTCATCTAAGAACACGTTACTCTTTTGTCGAAACTTAGGTTGTTGACTTTGCTCAAACGACCGATATTAAAATACTTGCTTGCCTCAGACGTGACTCACGCTCCAGCAACGGATATTTTAATATCCTCTCTGCCGTAGTTGGGTTGTGAGGCGATTATTCTCCAGGGGTGTCAAGGGGGAGTGCAGACGTAGAGCAAGATGCAGGCCCTAATTCCTCGGAGAAGCTACTCTGTTGGCTAATGAAAAACCTGCAAACTAAGCATGTAATGCTCCAGTACACTTTTTTTTTTTATCAAAACATAATAAAAGACGCAGAAGCGTCTTTCAGGGTTTAATTTAGAGACTCTTTCAGGAGTATACCGTGTTTGCAGGCACAACAAGGATTAATTATCGTACCAGCATTATATTGTATCTCAAAATCTCCTACACAAATATTTACTTCATGATGTGCAGTTTCACATGTTGTTTCAGGATATATTCGGCCATGCTGAGATAGGGGAATTGACCTACAAAGAAAATATTGTAAGTGGCACGAAACAAAAATTTTTTAAATGGTGAATTAATTTTACATTGCAATAAAGATTCAAATATCCCACTCTATTTATACGTGCGCATTTCGCAAGCAGTGTGCGCTCATAAATTCAGCATTTCAGTGAGTTTCTGAATAAACGGCAGTAGTGAAAATACTGGAGCGCTTCAAATTATCGTGGTAGTAGCTGCCATCTGTATGAGAAGCCATTTCGTAATTTGGTCATGTAATTAAGAATTTCAGATGCTGTAATCCCGAACGTCCGTAATTCGCCTGTACGCGACTAAGCCATGTCGAAATTGTTTCATTTAAGTCTGCATGTAGTCAAAAGTTACATATTTTTAAAAATATTTGTACGCACAATTATGTGCAAGGCTTGTTTGGAAAGTGAGACGCACCATTCAATCGATAGATTTGTCTACCTTCAGTTTGTTACCAGTTGCTTCAAGGCCAGCTGAATCACCTTTGCAAGCTCTGCTCGGTAGGTAGTCTTGGTAGGTAAGGCTTAAGTCTTGTAAACAGCAATGTCATTATTCAGGATGTTCGGAAATTTAAGGCCCAAACTGCAGGAGGTGATTTCTTATGAAAAATAAAGTCGAAAATATATGACACCATATATATATATATATATACATAATATTAAAGGAGATATGAGCCTGTGAAAACTGGGTTTTGAAAACGTGTTTTCGCTGAATGCCTTGTACCAGCGGTAGGGATGGCGGCGATTTACCCACAGTACGTTCCACACGGTTGAATGGGACACACCCATTGGGCACGCTTTGAAGCGTGTACTAGTGGAGGGCATGTCATTGGATGTGCTGACGTATCACTTCCTCAAGCTGAACAGTGCGCACAGACCGAGGACGGCCAGCATTACGTATGTGTCTCTGCAACATGGGAAGCTTAAGTCACCATTTTGCTGCGGACTTTGTAGGAATTGTACAAGGCATTCGGCAAAAATACGTTTCCAAAACCCAATTTTCATAAACTCATTTTTCCTTTAATTTTCTGTTTAAGTATATGATGTTCTATTTATTTTCGACTTTATTTTTTTTATAAGGAATCACCTCCCGCAGTTTGGGCGTTTAATTTTCGAACAACCTGTGTACGGAACAAGTTGTTCGGAGAAGCAGGAACGGAGAAGAAATCAGCCGTGGCCTCCATTAAGGAACGATCCCAGCATTCACTTGGAGTGATTTCGGAAAACCATGGGAATCCGAATTAAGGATAGCCTGACCGTGAATCGAACACATGTCCTCCCGATTGTGAGTCAAGTGATTTACCACTGCGCCACCTCGCTACCTCGCTCCGTTTCCTGCTCGGTTTCTTCTTCCTAATCGTTTTGTCTACTTCGTCAAATTTTTTAATTTAATATTGCTACGCGTCAATCAGCTGATGCTGTTAACTTTTTTTTTTTTTTTAAATAAATAAATTGTTATTACTCCAGAACTTAACTCTAAAATTTACAAAACGAAAATAAAACGATATTACCTGCCACTTTTTTAAGCATTTTATTTTAAATAATACGCCAAGACATAAATAGCGACGCCCAATTTCAACGAACAGTTACTGTCGAACTGTATTTCAAAACACTTCAGTTTCGATACACTTTCACGACCTGGTGATTTTAACTGCTGCGCGTCTTGCGTGCTTACTAGCGAATTGCACAGTCTTTCAATACCGGAAATAACCTGCTTCTGATTGGACCCATTAAATACCCTAATTTGTTATTACAAAGACATATGGCCAATAACCAACAGAAAACTGCAGGTGTACACGTGAGATACCGAAGTCTATCTTGCGAGGAAGTTCTTTACATACTCGCTGCCAACGTATCTGCGCATGTTCCAATCAGAGTTCACTTCAAAATAAATGGAGTCAGAAGCAAGTTTTTCCAACTGTTGTTATCAAAGGTGTTCAGTAAAGTGAGTGAGTGAAGAGACTTGGATTGCTATTATCGAGGTTTTGAGAGCCGATGAGTGTGAAGTGAGGTGATTATAGAGCAGCGCCGTAATGAAAGGGCAGGGGAAACGAGAGATCCCCGAGAAAACCCGCCTACCTACGGTATCGTCGGGCACAATTTCCACATGCGAAAGCCCGGGAGCGATCCCGCCGGGAATCGAACCTGGTTTGCCTAGCTGAGAGGCGACTAAGCCAACTACACACCACCGCGGCTTCTACAGCAAAGAGACTTGTGTTCGTATAGGCTGTTCACGGTAAAGTGAGCACTTTTTAAGGCCATGCTTAAAAGTTCCTTTCAGTTCTTTGTATCCTTTCGCCAATTATTAAAATAAAAATGCCATATATCTAATAAAAACAGTGCATACATTTTATAGCTCTCAAAAGTTAATGTCAGATTCCGTAATAAAATATAAATTTTTTGTTATTATGCCTGCTAGGAGGGCCTTAAAAAGTGCTCACTTTACCGTGAATAGCATATACCACTAGTGTATGTACAGCTTGGTCCAGAATGATTATTTGAACAATTAGTATGGATATACGCCATTGTAAACACTTCGTTTTAGGCTCAGAAAACCGACCAGGTAAAATTGAATAACGAGATCAAAAAATAACTTAGATTAAAAGAACATAAAAAAATAAATAGGAATGAACGAGCCTGACGTAGGTGTTCTCGACAAACATGAAGAAAACATATAATTCCAAGAAGGAATTAGGTCAGAAAACAAAGTACATACCAACATAACACAACGAAAATGTAACATACATAATTCCAAGCAGGAATGTAGTCAGAAAACAAAGTACATACCAACATAACACAACGAAAATGTAACATACATAATTCCAAGAAGGAATTAGGTCAGAAAACAAAGTACATACCAACATAACACAACGAAAATGTAACATACATAATTCCAAGCAGGAATGTAGTCAGAAAACAAAGTACATACCAACATAACACAACGAAAATGTAACATACATAATTCCAAGAAGGAATTAGGTCAGAAAACAAAGTACATACCAACATAACACAACGAAAATGTAACATACATAATTCCAAGCAGGAATGTAGTCAGAAAACAAAGTACATACCAACATAACACAACGAAAATGTAACATACATAATTCCAAGAAGGAATTAGGTCAGAAAACAAAGTACATACCAACATAACACAACGAAAATGTAACATACATAATTCCAAGCAGGAATGTAGTCAGAAAACAAAGTACATACCAACATAACACAACGAAAATGTAACATACATAATTCCAAGCAGGAATGTAGTCAGATGACAAAGTACATACCAACATAACACAACGAAAATGTAACATACATAATTCCAAGCAGGAATGTAGTCAGAAAACAAAGTACATACCAACATAACACAACGAAAATGTAACATACATAATTCCAAGCAGGAATGTAGTCAGATGACACCAGGGAAACGACACAACAATATCAGAATTGGTGGCCAAACAGACAAGCAACAAGTGTAGAATAGGAAAAATATTACAAAAACAGAATGGACAACAAAGACAACACAAACGAACATGACTGCTGGGACAGATGTAAATACGGATGACACAACGGCGACAATACAGACGAAAAGAAAAATAGCAAGCTTTCTTCGACGGCAATATGTGTGACGTTTCGGGAACTGCAATCTGTTCCCGTCTTCAGGCGCACAGTCCGAAAGACACCTACAGACTGACTGTGCTTGACAACCAGTAGGTGTCTCTCGAACTGTGTGCCTCACTCGAAACGAATTGGAACACGGACTCCGATTTTTTTTTTGTGTGCGAGGATTGTATAAAAACATAAACACTACGCGAGAGAAGTGGAGATAAAGGAGGCATCACTTGTTTGTGTTTTAGACCTGTGCTGTGTCCCCGCAATAACGAATGCTTGAACCACGACCGGAACCAGCTAAACTAGCAACACTTCTGCTTACACGAAATGCGAAGTGCATTGAGGTTGATTGTGAAATCTTTGAACCTTGATTATGATTGACTGTAAACCATCAAGTGTACCCCTTTAACCAATACAATATTTCGTCCTTTAAAGTTTAAATTGTCTTTTAGTCAATGATATTCAAATTTTTTTTACCTTAAAACTATGTTCATTATCACGGTTCATTCTATCATCCAAACTTGTTGTGCCCGCGGCTCCGCTCTCATGGACTACAGAATTATTGTTTAGCTTTTATTGTAAATAAAGTCCATGCTTTTAATACTTTTTCCTGATAATGTCTGCGCTTGCTATTAAATTTCTATGTGTGCAAGGTGAAAAACTTTGTCATTGAATGTTGCTTGTGAATTAAATGGTAAAAATGCTTAGTAGTATTTATCTTTTATAGATAGATATAGGCTACCGTGGATTTTTTTTAGGGTATATTTATTCTACACAATGCTTTACTACATTATATTGTTCCATATTTAACGGTTTAGACAGCGTATTGCAAGAGACCGCGCTGGCGGCAAACTTTTTTCCGACTTGATTCACTATTATCGTCACTGCTGATTCCTTATGTTACTTTACGTAACAAAATATATACTAAAACCTGGCCAAAGAACGTAGCTATGAATTAAAAAAAAACACCTAAATCAAATACGTGGTTCTCGAGTGATATGCGCACTGACAGACAGACAGACAGGCAGACAGAGAGACGTTAAGTTTTGTAATATGTATAGATGTATGTACGTTTTCTCTTGAAATATCACGTATTTTGCTTGGCCTGGGTAGCAAGAAAGTATCGAAATATTTTATATACTTAAGCGAATAATACGTAATAAGACATCAATAACGGAAAATGAAATGAAATCATTTGTAAATATGATTAATTAAATTAGACATAAGCTTTGCTTCTGTGAAATTTATTATTAGTTTTATATATCAATAATTATAACATAAATTTAATAACTCAAAAATATATAAAGCCACACTAGAAATTAACACACTGCATAATAATGACTGTACATAAACGCTCTTTAAACCTAGAACGAATGTTCATCTTGCTCGCATTTCTCTGCGAGAGTACGTACAATAGATAAACAACAGGCAAACTCAGAAACAGTGAGAACATAAAAGCCTACTGAGTTTCCTAAGTTTGCTAGTCTGTGTCTACGGTAAGCACTCTCGCAGAAAAACAGGAAAGATTAGCAGTCAATAAAATATGGCTGTAGGACGAAAAAAAACCTGTATTTCATGTCGTTTCTACAAGTAACGGAGATAAATTTTAATTTTATCTATAAACGTAGAGCGTTTGATACTTATAAAAATTAGTTCGAATATGTTGTGAAGAAATAGCATTACATTGACCAACTCTCGACTATCCCCGTCCCCTCTCTTTTACATTTTTCCAACCACGGCGGTTGTGAGCAAATTCCCTCATTCCCATCCCCCCTTTCCAATCACTTTTCGACAAGGCGAAATTTTGAATTTTAGCATGCGATATTATAGACGAAAGTCGAATTCTAGCAGAGGTACCAAATTTCTGTCATTTTTTCCTATGAAGCATGCGAGTGTGTAATAAATAAACGGACGTCTCATTGATGACTCGCAAATTTTTTTTTACCGATTTTCATTTTCTTTTTATGTGATCAGTATTGGCTCGCGATTAGACAATAGTCCTACGAAAATCATGTTATAAAACAGCGAAGAGACTTTTCTTTACATTTATTTTTCCAAGCGATCAGTAATTGTACAATATATATTTACTCAGAAGAGGTATAATAAACCTTCAAAGCGGGCATTTTTTTTAAACAGTTATGTCAACAGAAATATTCAAGCCATAATGGTTTTGAGAGGTGTTTTGGCAAAATAACCGTTTAATGTTTGAACTCAGGAATTTGTTAATACGCATATGGTATGTGCTTGCCATACCTTTCCTCGTAGCGTGCAACGCGGTCTGTAACACTAGTTAGTGCCTTATCGGAGGCAGCCTTGGCCTTGATGGAAATGCAATGAAACCTCGACAGTAGAAACACCTGAGTGCTCCTTCGTAAATGGAAATGCGGAATCATGGGGAAAGATGCAGAGAATCTGAATGACCGTGGACGATACATAAAGACGGTCGGGCACTCTGAAGTCAGTACTGGTGATTCAAGTGCTGCCAATTTTTAGGGTTTTGAGGGTAAAGCACAAGTTACACGTGATGAGCGAGTCGTGAGTACAGCTGGGTCATGGTGCTCCCAGGAGGACAGAAGACAATGGGTAAAGATGCGACTGAAAGATTAATAGACTGCAGTGTTAATTAGTGTCATGCAGCGAATAATTGTAAAGAATTACGCATGTGTGCTATGAGTACGAGTTGATTATTTTGAATAGGGGATAAAGTAAGTAATTGATGCTTTATTGTCGGTGGTAGCTTGGATCTGTCAAGTGGCGTAAATTAATTTGCGGATTGGGCTTGGCGCTTTTATATTATAAAAATAAAATCCTCCATCCAATTAACGGCATGGTTATGTGCAGTGCTTGTAACAGTATTAAAACCCTCCCTTGTTTCCAGCTGTGTAATTACATCTTTACACACCCACTTCATCTTTAATTACATAGCGCAACCAGTAATTGACTTAGCAACCGGGGAATACGCGTAATTACATTTTCTAACGACCTCGCTTATGGTTAATAAATTGTTTGAACAATGCTTGGCAAACGTTTACATGGCACAAATTAGAGGGTGTTATTTACGTGGGTGCTCACAAAAGCAATAGTACGTAGTTGCTGAGTAGATAAAGGGTGGTTTCTAGAAGCCCGTGTGATTATATACAGATCATCACCCAAGTTATGACTGCTGCTGTACCGTGTTCTCCTAACTTTTAACGAGCAATATCTCCACAGACACTGCATACAATTGTCTACTAGAAATGGACTCTAAGCCATTATATTGAAAATTCTACGTATTAAATTTACACAACTTCTGTATTTCCGTTCATTGCTGCAATATGACTGCAAAAACCTATTGTGTTAAAAAAGCATAAGGATTAACTCTGGTAACTGTGCAGTATTTTATTTTATACATATGCATATATTGTATACATGTGTGTACATACATCATACATATATGAAGAGAGAGGAAAAAAAGGAACATACAGAGAGAGATTCCTCAAGTGACATCATCATGATAAAAAAAAAGGCTGTCATTATTATATTTGAATATAAACTGGAAGGCAACGCGATTATATCAAAATCTAGAACACTCGCCTCGTTCATCTGCATTTCCCAGTTCGGATTCGGCCGTGGCAAGTGTTGTCGGCACTCTCTCGAAGTTCAATCGTTTTCTCGGGATGCGTCAATTTCCTCTCCCTTATTCCACTATTCCTCTCTTCCACAGCCGATCACATCCATGCAGTCTCCCGATTGGCCAGGAAATATCAGTATGCTCCTTACGAAGGGCCACCGACTCTGCTTTGAGGTGAAACAACTTGCATAATGTACACCCAATTTAGCGAACCACGGGCTGCGTAGCAGAGATTAGCTTGCAGAAGAATAACAGCGCTATTCAGCTACAAGAAATTAAATAATTACATAAAATACTAAATTAATTGCTAGAATTTCAACTAATAATTATAAAACTTCTCATGTAGCATTGTGTATGTCTCTGCACGATTTATAGCTTAAAGATACGTCTGGTGTATTACACCGTTCGCATAATTGTCTTAGTTACAATACAGATTGAACGAAGTATAGGGTTATACCTCACAGTTGTACCTCAAGGCACCGATTTACTAGTTTTATTGATTTCTTTCGGAATGAAAACTGGGATTATCTGGTTCATCCTTCTTGGAGCAGCTACTGAAAGTTAGGAAACCCGTTTTTCATCTCAAGACAGAAAAACCGAAAGGAGAGACGTGTGTAGTCTTGCTGTTGGTACATGCTGAAACCACATGTGACACAAATCTGCGCTTTCATAAAGAAGGGGAAAAAATTTAAAAGGCTGATGCTTCCGTGAGCAATCTTCAGCAAATGAAGTAATTGCTGCGGCTTGAGAAAATGTTTTTTTTTTAAACTTGTTTATATCTGTGAAATTACCTGCAATGCTTCAGATACAATTAACTCCTGTTTAAATTATACTTGCTTGCAGGAGAACATCAACAATATTTTAGATAGGAGTGCGCGAAATTTTAATTTGAATATCAACACTAGTGTTTTAGCCTAAATTTTATTTTCAAAGATTTTATTTTATTTTTTAAGGGAGGAAAGGAAATGTTAACATGCCATTTTAGTTTTCTCACATACAAAAATATATTTATTGAAATTGCCATTTTAATTTTAGTCTACCATAAAATTATTATAATCATTTCATTTTGAAAGGAAAAACCAGACCCCCTTAGCTTCCTCCCCTAACTGGATATTCCTCTGACTGCATAGAGATTTTGACTTGTATCGCTGTTAATGATGCAATGGCTCGATATTCTTACCATGTCTACCTGCAAGTTGAATAGTGCAAGAAAACCATGCTGAAATTTACTGCCTCGAGGCGAATCAGGCATAAACCGACTTTATTGTCTGCTTGCAACACTGGAGGTCCTGCGCCAGAAGTGGTGCTAAAAGTTATTTCCTTAAATTTTAAGCAATGTATAAAAGAGATTGCCAGTGTGCTGAATTTGTACTCAGCAGCTCTTATATACAATATGCACGGTATCTTTCAAGACCTTCCGACCATCGGTTGCATGGAACCAAGTGTTCAGGTATCAAATCAAAACCGCATACCTCGAAATATAATAAGGCAGTAAAGACAGGCAAACCATTGAAAGAATAACTGTGACACGCGATCTACCTCTGAGGACTGGATTCTTTGGAAACCCCGAAAGAACTCCAATAAACAGAACATAAAATATGTCCCAAAATTCACGCAAGAAGTAATGTTGATAGAAAACACGGGTTTTTAATTACAAATTGTAAATATTTTATTGATTCATAAAGTATACAGTATAGGGTTATGTATGGAATAGCATATCGGGTAAATGGCCTCCACGGCTTTGCTAGCACACACGCACTCATTTGTCGAAATTTTCCATGACCGTTTTGCATAAATGTGGCTGAATGTCGTTGACACAGCGCTCAATTTCCTCCTTCAAGGCGTGGGTGGTCGTGGACTTGTTGGCATAAACCTTAAACTACAAAAAAAAACACCAAAGAAGAAAGTCCAACGGCGTTAAATTGCATGATCTGGGTGGCCAATTCTGATCACCAAAACGGGAAATTACACGACCAGGAAATGACTCATGCAGTAATTGAATTGTTTCTCAGGCTGTATGGCATGTGGCACCTTTTTGTTGAAACCACATGTCGTCCACATCCATATCTTGCAATTTAGACACAAAAAAAACTGAATTATCATGTCGCGATAGCGAGCACCATTAACTGTTATTGTCCGACCAGCCACATTTTCGAGGAAGAATGTTCCGATGATACCTCCAGCCCAAAATCCACCCCACACAGTGACACGTTGTGGATGCATTTGTTTCTCAACAATCACTCGTGGATTTTCTGAATCCTAATTGCGACAATTTTGACGATTAACGAAGCCATCAAGATGAAAATGAGCATCATCGCTGAACATGATTTTGTTCGAATATCAGCATCCCCTTGTTGTTGTTCCATAATCCATTCAGCGAACTCTCTTCGCTGTGCGTGGTCAGTAAGCTTCAGTTGTTGAGTCAATTGAACTTTGTAAGCATGAAGATGCAAATCTTCCGGGAGAATACGCTGTAGAGAGCTTCTCGAATGTCCAATTCTTGACCACGGTGCCGGATTGATGTTCCTGGACTCTCAGCAAAACACTCACGAACTGCTTCGATGTTTTGTGGTGAAAGACTTGTTGAAGGACGGCCAGTGTGTCTAAGATCACTAATTGATCCAGTATCCCCGAATTTTTAAATTCATTTCTTCACAGTTGATGAAGTTAAATCACTATTCCGACCATATTTTATACGAAAATTGCGAGCTGTAGCTGCCAAACCTTCATTATTTTAAAAATATTGCTCAACAATGAAAACGCGTTGTTCTTTCATGTAGCTCTCCATTTTTACTAACCCTGAACTGTCATCTGTCACGCTGTCTTGTGGTGGCAACACTTTACCGCACAAATGGCGCAAAAGTCAAATCTTGCGTGAATGTTGATCATTTTCTGTTCGTCTGCTTGTCTCGCACCAGAACTCAACTGACAATTTAGCATTTTAAGGAGAAAAAATTGTTTATAGAGTGATTGCACGTATAATATGTGAGAAGGGAAAAAAACTATTTAAAATAATTAAAATGGTAAACATTATAAGTTTCCAAAATGTTATATGAACACTTAATATATTTTGTTTTTCAGCTAACAAGCTACTTCACGCAAATATGATGACATATTACCCACCATTCTAATTCTCATTACATTTTCAGCACTAAAAACTTAAAAATTTTCTTTGACTAGAAAAAAATAATACCAGAGATACTGAATATATAGGACTCTCTCAGAACTTCGTGTGTAATTGAAGAGGCTTAGCTCTGTGTCTATACCGATTGCCTTACTTGCTAGGAAATTTTTTTAGATTATTTTGATGATAGGATTAAAATACATCAAACAGTTTGAATAAATGATATGTCGTTAAGAAAACTAACTGCTAAGTAAATTGGTTAGCCTGATACATTTATCGGTACCATTACTTTAATTTAGAAAATAATATTTATGTTGCCGCGTCACTATTGGTTGCAAGCGAGAAAACTTTTCTACAGAAACTTTTCTCGCGCAAGTGGAAGTATCCAGTTCATGCACCTTCGTCCACCATGGATAGACAAGTATCGCTTTATGCCATCGATCAAACAGTAACGAGATAGGAGTTTTATTTTGATTTAACATTTGCAGTATTTAGCTAAATCTCAAATTTGGCCTAGACATTCACAAGGTTCATTTGTCATCATAGTTTGGAAACAATAGAAACATTTCCCGGACAGTTATGAAGGTAATAAAATAATCACCAGGGTCGTAGTCGGGATTGTTTTGACCTCGTGATGACTGAATTCATTACGTAAAAGCTCAGTAAACAATCAAATGCCATAATAATCACTTTTCTAGTTCCTCGACCACTTATTGGTAAGTCGCTCATCGCTTCCACAGTCAAGCGTAGTAGAAAGGGGAAATGAGGCAGGCTTCGGCCAGTTGGAGACACTCATTGACAGTAGCAACGTAGCAAGTGTGGATATCATAACCATCCGTGTTGTGATCTGTATAAGCTCATTAATACGTATTGCGTATACATACTGTAAAAGCCACACTTTCCATGACATCTATGTTAAATGCATTGGTACTCTGTCGCAGAGTACTTGCGAATACAGAGGCAAAGCAGTCACTTATACCGTGAACTCCAGTCGCAAATGCCAGCAAAATGACGTCACTGGCCGCCAAAATATTGGAACGCCGTTCACCAATCAGCGCCTGGTTAACATACCTGCCAGCCGGCATCCCAGGCAATATAGGGAACTTTTCGTAGCATGTAGTAGCCAATAAGACAAAAGATCCGTTTTCGGAACCTCGTGCAGCCAATCAGATATTGACATGCCCATATCAAAGGACCCACCGATCCATTTCCTGCCTGTGTACATAGCTACTCTGTACCTATTTGCTATCTAATTACTGTAATTTGTTCACTGGCAGTACTATTTTAAAGAGGAACTAGTCACACATTCAAAACAGTTTAACTGATCCTGTCCTGCTTTTTTTCGATTGGCTCAAAAGTCAGGAAGACCGTTGAATAAACTGTGATTAATCAAGTAACTTTCATTGAATCAGGCCACAATTTTGTCGGGTTCTAATTATGTGCAATGGATAAACGTTAATGCAGGGTGGTGCGCTTAATGTGGACACCCCCAAATTTTCCAAAACGGTTGCAAATCACGAAATGCGGTTTTCATTAAATGAAATTACGTACGGAGGCAAGTAATTTGCTGCAAAGTGACTATTCGTAACATGTACGTCGACATAAATAATTAAACCGCATATGATTTTTCCCCTATAAACATACATTTATTTCAACGGCATCTGAAATTACGTGCAAAGAGGAATTCTGTGATATAGCATATGCAATGGAAAGTAACAAAGAAATGGCAAGAAATAATGTGCAAATATGATTAAGTTAAGTGGGCCGGTAGCATGGGGCAGTGGACCTGTACTCACAGCTGCAAGCAAGCAACACGCGCCGTCACTCATCCTGGCGGGACCGCTTCCTAATAGCAGCACAGCACCGGTCCCTGTAATCTGTTATGGTATGTGCTATTGTAAGTAATGCAGTTCACGAATGAGGAAACAATTTACTCTCTACTTATTTACGGTGAGTGTGATAAACATGCCAAGCAAGCCGTCCAAATGTATGGTGAAAGGTATCCTAATCGGACGCCCATCTCACGGCAAACGATACGAAGAATTTGCACACGTCCCTTGTCACGAGGTGATTGGAATTCCACAACACTAGTGCGACGAAAGTCTACTACGGGTGAGACGCATCACTACGATGTGTTGGCACGTGTCGATGCAAACCCCCACATGGGTACGCGAGAACTTTTCTGGTTCGTAGGAATAAGTAAAACAAGTGTGTTACGGACGTTGCACCAACGGAAATTCCATCCATATCACGTGGCTCTTCATCAGGCATTACACGAAGGTGATTTCCAGCAGTTTGTTTAGTTTTGTAGGTTTGTTCTGATGTCTGTAAAGGACGACAGCAATTTTCGGAAGAACATACTATTTACCGATAAAGCGACTTTCACAAATCATGGGTTCGTTGGGTCCGGCATGTGGAGCACCAGCGACAGTGGAAAGTGAACGTGTGGTGTGGAATCGTTGGAGACTGCAGGGCCATACTTCATTCAAGGGACAATGACTGGCTGTACGTACGCCCATTTCCTCAGAGAACCTTACCGGCACTTCTGAAAGACATACCACTCGACATACATCGTGATATATGGTGTCAGCATGATGGTTGCCATGCGCTATTTTCTTTGGTGGCGAGGCAAGTTGTGCTGTAAGATTGCCAGCTCGCTCCTCTGGCCTTGCACCTCTCGATTTTTCCTGGCGGCATCACTGAAAGATAGGATGTACGACACGGTTCCTAAACTCTAAATTCGAATCTACCACTAATTCGCAGTGAAATTGAACTACTCGAATCAGTGAATATGGCTCAACTTAGAATCAGCGGAAAACTACTGATTGTTTCCATGGAAAAATTTCTCTGATTGAATTAGTGACGTGAAATAATTTCACTAACTGAATAACTGACATCCAACTGTAGCGGCGAAATAAATATTGGTTTTATTGAATTTAGCAAAATTATTACGAGAAATAAATTTATTTACAACTAGCTGAGCCCGCGGCTCCACTCGCGTGGACTACAGAATTATTGTTTCGGATTTTTTTTTAAATAAAGTAGAATTTTACTTAGTGTTATTATGAGATAAATAATCATTAGACGAATATTTTAAATTTAAACATATATTATTTTTTACATTTTTATATTTTGTATAAAGTCATTTGTTGATTTTTTTATTTTCTAACCTAAATACATATATTTTATCGCAGGGCCTCTTTGTACACAAAGCTATGCGCTTATTAGTATTTCTCTGTTGTAGATAGATAGCTTTTACCTGCGGCTTCGCTCGCGTGGTTATAGCAACAAACTTATAGGGAGAAATAACGGTATTTGTTAGCATTTCTCGCGATAAAAAGTTTCCAATAACATCTTTGAGCCATCCAACTATTTCTGTGCAAAAAATCACGTCGATCCATTGCTTCGTTGCGACGTGAAAGGACAAACAAACACACTTTCGCATTTATATATTAGTATTATTACTATTATTATTAGTATTATTACTATTAATATTGTACAATTTACCGTAGTTTAAAAAATTAAAAATACTTTCGGAGGTGGCTGAAGTTGAACTGTAAGATCCATTTACACTTCGCTCTTAGGCCGTTACATTACCATCTGTTCTACCAAGTCAAGTTCACAGACAAGAGTAAAATATGTATCATAATGATTTATCGAAAGTGTGCAGTTTTAAATTATACACCCTTACTTTTCGTTTTTGATTTAATTGGTACTGTTAGGATTATTAAAACGAATAGTAAATAGGAGTGCACTCTCTTCACCACATTATATGCAGACAGAGCGCTGTGATGATTACATCAAAACTAAAGAAAAAACGTTGCGGGACGAAATGCCGAGTGTTAATATGACCTCTTAAAATGATATGTTGAAAGGCGGAACACCTTTTAGAAAGTATCTTGTACTAGCTTTTACCCGCGGCTGCGGTCGCGTGGTTATAGAAACTTATAGGGATATTTGTTAGTAGACAGACACTGATCATAAACACAGAACAGAGCACTATTTTAGGACGCTACTGTACACGGTGTTGTAAGTCTTTCCATCTGTCGCTAAGATGTGGAGATTTTGGGCATTGGGCACACGCGAACATGCGAGATAGAGCAGGCCATGAGCGAAGCACAGTTTTTCCAAGTGCACCCCCGCTACCTGTAATGTTTGCCCTTGCGCTTTGTTTATTGTAATAGCAAAACTAAGCTTCAGAGGGAATTTCAACCTTTTGAATTGGAACGGGAGGGCTGTGGGGATTATAGGTATCCGGGGGATGATTACGTTCTCGCCCTTTCCTACTTCTATCAGAATAGTAGCACCAATTATATTCCGCCCAAGTTGTGTGACGCGAAGCCTCGCCCCATTACATAATCGCGGTGCATCTAGCATCTAAATTTCGCATAAGCATGAGCGAAACGCCTAATTTTAATTGGAACTTATGTGAGGGCACACCTGACAACTCTAGAGAATTCAGGAACTCTACAGAATTGAAGTGCTCTGTTCTGTGTCCATGACTGTGTCTACTGACAAATACCCTCGTTGTTTCTCCTCGTACCTCTTTCAAAATGTTAGTATTCATTTTATTAACGATATCATTTTTTGGTGCTAGAATCGCTATTTTACATATCCACTATTCGTCATTTATATTTCTTTGTAGATCTGGGTAAACGCTAGCAATCAGTTCCGGATCACTCTGCACCAAATTACTAAAATCCCCCATTAGTGACACAAAGCCCTCGGCATCTGTTTCTATCCGCCCATCTCCAATTTTCATTAGTGTATCAGCATAATTTCCTGTATCAACGCCATTGTAGAGTTGCACTCTCATGTTTGTCGTCAAGCTGAATTTCTTGACATTTGCCCATAAACTTGACGACTTGAGACAGACTTTCATTTCATCTGCAGGTGTTCCCCTCTGAATCACTGGTAGAGTTTGGTGGAAGTCACCAGCCAGTTATACAACTATTCCTCCCATAATGTCTGTATTATTTCGTTTATCCTGTAGAGTTTGGTTTAGGGCCTCTATCGCTTTTTTGTGTGACATTGTACTTTCGTCCCACACTATTAACTTACATTGACGCAGCATCGTACTCCGAGCGCTATTTTTACTAAAATTGCAGATGGGCGGTACGGCCTCCAATCAGTATTGTGGTGGCTATGCCAGAAGAAGCCACGGCTACAGCAATTTCTTTGTCTTTTCTTATATGGGCCAGAAATAAATTTAACAAAAATGCTTTCCCGTCCCACCAGGGGCATCTAGAAAAAATAGTGCGCCATTCCCTGACTCCACTTGACGTAACACTTGGTCAAACCCGTGACTTTGTTCCGGTAATAACCGGGGCACCATTTCGGTCACTTGCTACAGCAACGCTTGGACATCATAGTTTAACTTCCGAACAATTTCGTCACTAAGTCACTTGCGTCTGATCGTGGAGGGCTAATCATTCCGAAATCACTTAAATTTTTCCCCACAATTGCCATTATCATTCTCTAACAGACGCAGAGTTTTACATGCTTCTCTATACGTTGCGCATTCCTAACCATTAAGATATCTATGGCTTGCGGACCCCGGACGTGGTGCAGCAGCATACGCAAACAGAAACATTCAAAATGTGTTACATAGACGGAGTACACACGGCCGAGGGCACCTGATGATTTAACTCCAGGCCAATTTTATACAGGCGTGCCTTGAACGCGGCATTTCCACTCCTTTCTTGAAGTGTTCCAAGTGTAGTAACGGGGTACTTCGGCATATAACAAAGTTTTTGCGAAAGAATCGGTCTGACAAAGCTGGAAAAGGCTGTTAGTGTGGTCTTGGGCGGTTATGAGACCCTTCCATTAAAGTTGTTCTCATTAAAGTACATGCGCTACCCGTTTTCCAAAATGAGTAACAGTTGGATAACTCTCAAGTAAGGAGAAACCAAGGAGCCGCCACGCTGCCTCGTTGTTACTAACATAATGCCCTGCTTGGAAGATCTGAACTTATTAAAAGACTGCACCTTACCTTCATTTCTGAGATTGAATATCGCCTGATCATTTCCTTTATTTATATACTTGCATATATATTTAATAGCCTGGACAGAGCTGCAAGCTTCTACATTAATGTGAGCTTTAAACATTTGACATATAATGGGCGAATATGGCACAACCCAGCTATTGTCTAAGGTTACGAATACCCCGCTGAGAACCTTGACAGTGACTTTCCTACCACCATCTTCTGGTGCTCTGCGTCTTTATAACTGTTAACCTTGGTCAATGTACACTGTTTCTTTAGGTAGCGTTCGTGGATATTTTTTTGTACATTTCCAACCTTTCATGCAAGGCGATGCTGGGTTATGCACGCCACATGGACCGTGAACCATGTTTCGGACTTTTTTGTCGTACAAATATTTATCTTGTGCTGGATCCGGAATCTCAGCGCTTATTAAGTCGTCTATTTGGTTGGGGCGCAGTTTCTCGTTGAGCCATATTAGGATGTGCACATATGGCGAACCTCGTTTTTGCCACTCAATGGAATACATGTAGCACTGTACGTCTCCGAATATTTTGCCTTTGGTAATAACGTTCATTATATTTTGTACTTTTAAACGAAAGACTCTGGCAACTAAATCGTGTCTGTCAGTAGCGTTTTGTCCGGGCATTAACCGCTCCATAATTTCCTTCCATGAGGGATTGCAAGTGAAAGTGACACAGAGATCAAGTCTACCGTAACTCCGTACATAGGCGAATGCATCCTGGGTGTATTCGTGCAGGTAGCGGGGGCTGTTGACGAATGAAGACGGAAGAATTATAATTTTACCTAAATCACTGGGGTTTACATTACCATCACTATTAATAGCATCTTGCAGATGTATGTAATTCTCAACCCGCAGATTTTTTTATTTAAAGAGATGTAGCGGAGGCGTTCGCTTTCTTCTTTGATATACATGTCGACCAGAAATTGATGAAAAAGTTGTCTGCACCACGCGAAGAGGTTGAAATCATTCTCTTGCAACATCGTGTGATACGCATAAAAATCCATACACGAAACGTTTTTGTTCGGAACAGGCTGTTTTGTTGTAGGATTAATGAGTGGAATTTCAAAATGATATCACTCTTGTCCCTTGCTATAAATCA
Organism: Clitarchus hookeri; assembly: GCA_002778355.1. Classification (NCBI taxonomy): domain Eukaryota; kingdom Metazoa; phylum Arthropoda; class Insecta; order Phasmatodea; family Phasmatidae; genus Clitarchus; species Clitarchus hookeri. Next base: position 394,784 of record NQII01000643.1, read on the forward strand.
ACGGGTATTGCAGGGCGTCATAAAACGTATGAGTGTCGGCTACCCATGTCAACGTATTGTCATGTGCTCGCAGGACAATGTCTCGTGATGAGAACTGGTCGCCGCTCACCACTGCAGCAATTTAATTAATTGAAGGTGCATTGTAGCGCCTCTCATGCTCTCCACGCGGAGTCCGACCAGCATGGATGACTACCTTAAAATCCTCTTGAGGCAGGTTCTCTAAAGCGGTTTTAAATGTGTTTAACAAGATGTTTTGTTCATGCGAAATTCTTTGAATTTTCAACACCGTGTCTTTTTCAACTCCTTGAATAAATTGGCAGCCGCGGTTTGTTTGAATTTCTTCGTTACAAATGAAAAATATCTGCAAGAATTTATGCTGTTCATTGTCAGCTGGAAAAAGCGCATTTATTCTATGATAAACTTGCCCTTGAACAGTAAACGTTGGCGAAAATCTGGACATTGTTATCTCTCTGTCAACTCCAAAAGATGTCAGTTGGAAACATGACTTGTACTTTCTAATCATGTTTAAAAAGCGCAGTGATTCATCAACGTCATACAAAAAAAGAGTTTTCAGAGGCTCTTCTGGCTCACCAAGTAAAGGAAGGGAAACTTTCCCGCTGGAACAGCACATCCCTGCGATCTCATCTTTCCATTTCAAAGGGCTACAAAACCGGCACGACTTGTCCATGAGTCCGATAACAATAAGCCTGCGATTCTTATAATCAATTAAGGGATCATAATGGAATGCCGTGTCATTAAATTTAGACCAAGTGTTTCCTTGAAAAGCTCGTCAAAGTTCCACTTGGAGTTCCGCGTTTGCGATTCTTCTCGCCTGTGACTGTTCAGGTGTTTCGGATGCCCATGAAGCAGCCTGTCGTTCTGCTTGTTCTTCCAGTCGTAGTTGGGTCTGAACAGGCGTTTCGGAGGCTCTTAATAGTGCTTGACGCTCAGCATGTTCTCTAAATGCAGCCGCGTTTGTTCACGCATTTCTGAGGCTATCAAAGCGGCTTAACGCTCTGCCTGTTCATCTCGATGGAGTTGAGTATCGGCAGGAGTCTCTAATATCCGGAGATGTTCCTGGCGTGCGGCCTGTTCTTCGAGCCTTTCAGGAAAGGCTAGCGGCTCTCAAAGCAGCTTGTCGCTGTGCTTGCTCTTGTCTTCTCAGTTCGGCATCTTTTGAAGACTCTTACGATCTATCAAATCTTTTCGCTTGTGCTTGAGACGATGCTCTTGAAAGACTTGATTTTCGTTTGCGAGGCATTATTTATTTAACAGACTATGAAAAATTAAACAAAAAAAAACTGTCGAAAAAGTAAACAAAAACAAATACCAAACAAACAAATCCAATTCAAATTGCAAATCAGTACCAAAGGTCAAGCCAGTCAAATAAATTGAACAATATTAGAATACTCCTAAACAACAAAACCAAAACGAAAAGCGAATCAAAGGAAACCAAAAGAAAATGCAGTCAATTGAAAATATTTGAACGCTATCTATTGTCAATTTTTAAAACTACAATTGCTATGTCATTTAACATAAAATGATTAAATTGAGTAAATTTTTTGAGATATTTTCTCGCAATAAAAAGTAGCGAATATCACCTTTCAGCCTTCCAACTATTTCTGTGCAAGAAATTTCGTCGATCTGTTGGTCGGTTGCAACGTTGCATTGTTATTCCGTTTGTGTACTTTTTCATTTATATAAATCTATATAAATAAAAATGAAATGTTGTTCGTTGGTAAGCGCATCACTTGAGAACGGCTGGACCGTTTTGGCTATTTTGGGTTTTAAAATTTTTGTAATAGTCCAAATTAGGTTTTTATGGAAAGAAAAATTGGAAACGTTTTCTGGAATATTTTCGAATTCGGGAAAAACCGAACGTCACGACGGATATGCGTAATTTTTTTGTTTTTTTTTTTTTGTTTATGGACATGGAACATTTATCAGAAAAAAAATAGTAGGGAATATTTCGCAAAACTAATTCTAATTTTGATATTTAATTTACATTCGAAATTAAAATTTAAATTCCCTCAACTTTGATTGGTTGTCGTTCATCGTTCACGTTATGCGCCATTATATGGTTGATTCAAATTTCTTTGCTTCTTTTTCTTTTCTTTTTTCGCGATCTTCAGCCGTTTACTGTCAGTTGAATTCTGGTTATGTTTTTAGTTTACTTTTTTTTTTTTTAAGTTTTAAGTTGTTTACTGTCTGTTGAATTGTGGCTATGTTTTTAGTTAATCGCAATCTATTCAGTCTTTTTTAGTTGAATAGTTATTTTTCTTTAATTAAATCAAATTGATACAATTTAATTACACTGCAATGCCGCTAATAAGACGGAGCAATTTAAGTCTCAGAACTCGCAATGCTACAAACCAAATGAATTTTAAATCTAATCGAACTGCAGAGCAACGCGAAGAACGAAATGAAATTGAACGGAATCGATTGTCACAAATACGTTCAACACGTACACAAGATGAAAGAGAAAATGCTAATGAAGCCGATATGCATCGAATGAGACATCATCGGTCAGTAGAAACCAATCGCGTGAGGATGAATTTGAATAATCGTGTAAGAAGACAAACAAATGTTGAGGTGAATACACATCGAGCAGCAATCCGTTACAATGCGGTAACTGATTACAGTGCAGACCAATCCGTTACCATTTGATCGATGAGCGTTGTGTGCCCACATTGTAAGGCATTGAAATTCAAAAATGAAGCCCCTGGATTGTGTTGCGCAAGTAGCAAAATCAAATTAACGCCGTTGGTCCTCCCCCCAGAGCCATTGCGCTTATTGGTTTCTGGAACATGAACAAATTCTACACATTTCTTGACCCAAAAACAGAACTACAATAGTTGCTACGAAATGACTTCATTTGGCCCAGCAAATGTGATCCGGGACAATTTCATGCTTACTTTTAAGGTAATTGTAACACAATCATCTTTCAAACCGCTTTTATAAAACATAATTATAAAAAAAATAATTATTGTTACATTATAACTATAATAATATATTTCTTACCTTTACAGATTCAAGGTCAAATATATCATCGAGCAGGTTCGCTATTGCCACCGCCGTATGCAGACTATATATTTCTACAGATCTACTTCATGGGCAATACACCACAGGAAGTAGATCAGCGTTGTGCACACAACAGTTCGGTGAAAAGACCAATTGTGGAACAACAGCAAACTTTCTTTCATTAACACAATGAATTGATTGCATTGTTCAAAACCGCATTGGACCGCATGTCATCTGATGATTACAAAATTATAATCAGAGTCGATAAGACGCCTGCGGGAGAACACGCAAGACATTTCAATGCGCCAACAATTGATGGTTGCGCCATTGTTGTCATTGGTGAAAATTTGGAATCCCGTGATATCGTTCTACATAGGCAGAACAATCAGCTGGAACGTTTGTACGAAACGCACCGATCATATGATACGTTGCAATATCCCGTCACATTTTGTCAAGGTGAAGACGGTTATCATTTCTCGATCAAGATGATAAATACGCTTACAGGCACTTAAACGAACAAAACAGTAAGTTCAAAGAATTATTATTCATATCGACTAATGGTTCCTGAAAATGAGGACAATCACATCTTGAAATGTCGACGTCTATTTCACCAATATGCTGTCGATATGTACGTCAAAGTTGAAACTGAGCGATTGACATTTATCAGATGGAACCAGAAAAAACTCCGTTCCGAAGAGTATATTCATCTTCGAGATGCCATCAATGCTGACGGAAACGCACAGAATGTCGGCAGAATGACGATTCTCCCAGCAATGTACGTCGGAAGTCCGCGGCATATGCATGAATACGCTCAAGATGCCATGTCGTATGTTCGTCATTACGGAACACCAGATTTATTCATCACGTTCACGTGCAATCCACAGTGGATAGAAATACGACAAGAGCTATTCCTAGGCCAATCACCCATCGATCGCCATTACATCACCGCAAGAGTCTTCAAACAGAAATTTAAACCACTGATGGATTTCATTGTCAAGCATCAAGTGTTTGGCGAAACGCGCTGCTGGATGTATTCAGTGGAGTGGCAGAAACGCGGATTGCCACACGCACATATTCTTATTTGGTTGATTGAGAAGATAAGACCGAATGAAATTGATGATGTGATATCAGCGGAAATTCCCGATAAAGAAGAAGGTCCAGGCTTGCATGAAGTTGTTACTAAGAACATGATTCATGGCCCCTGCGGAACATTAAATAACAATTCTCTGTGTATGGTTGACAGTAAATGTTCGAAGAGATATCCACGTGCGTTAGTAGCAGAAACAATTACGGGCAGTGATGGTTATCCGCTGTATCGTCGCCGATCGACTGCGGACAATGGAAGATCAACAATTGTCAAAGTGAATCAACAAGACATTGAAGTTGATAATCGTTGGATTGTTCCGTATTCACCATTACTCTCGAAAACATTTAAAGCGCACATCAAAGTCGAATCTTGCCATTCCGTGAAATCCATCAAATACATCTGCAATTATGTGACCAAAGGAAGTGACATGGCTGTGATTGGAGTCGGTGCGGAGAATTCCAGCGATGAAGTCACTCAATATCAAATGGGCCGATACGTTAGCAGTAACGAAGCAATTTGGCGCATTTTTTTCATTCGCCATTCATGAAAGACCTCACACTGTTGTTCACTTGGCCGTACACCTGGAAAATGGTCAAAGAGAATATTTCATTGCGGAAAACGCATTACAACGAGCTGATCAACCGCCATCTACAACATTGACCAGTTTTTTCGAAATGTGCCAGAATGATGACTTGGCTGGAACGCTACTATACCCCGAAATGCCAAGATATTATACTTGGAATCAATCGTCAAAAAAATTTAAATGACAGAAACAAGGAAATCCCGTTCCAGGTTACCCACATGTATTTTCCACCGATGAATTAGGTCGCACTTACACAGTCCATCCAAGTAACGACGAGTGTTTTTATTTGCATTTGCTATTAGTTAACGTTCGTGGCCCAACATCATTCCGACACCTACGAACTGTTAATGGTGAATTGTGTGGCACATATAGAGAAGCCTGTCAACGTTTGCGTTTGCTAGAGAATGACACTCATTGGGATTACACACTCAGAGATGCTGTGATTTCGTCAAATGCTCATCAAATACGAACTTTGTTTTCGATAATTATCTCAACATGCTTCCCATCGAATCCAATTGATTTGTGGACTAAATACAAAGATGACATGTCTCATGTCTTTTGCATCAAATGCGTACTAGAACATCAAATCGAGATTACAATTGAGCGACGAAATTCACAACGAGGCATTTATATTAATTGAAGACTTGTGCTCGATGATATCGAACAAGGTTTTACCTCAATTAGGTACGACAGCGCCCAATCGTCAGATGCACGACGTATTTAATCAAGAGCTAAAACGAGAAAAACAATATGATTGCGATGCATTGAAATAATCAGTTCGAATGATCGTTCCGCTGTTGAATCGGCAACAAAAGCATGCGTACGACATCCTCATGAAAGTTGTGAACGATGTAACTTGAGGAATGTTCTTCTTGGGCGCACCCGGTGGAACTGGAAAAACGTTTTTAATCACATTGATTTTAGCAACGATTCGCTCGCAAAATGGAATTGTACTTGCACTTGCTTCATGTGGAATCGCAGCTATGTTATTTAAAGGTGGTCGAACTGCTCATTCAGCACTCAAGTTGCCGTTGAATATGCGAATCAATGAAACTCCAGCGTGCAACCTTTCGAAAAACTGTGCGATGGCCAAAGTTTTGCAGCAATGCAAATTGATAGTTTGGGATGAAGGTACGATGGCGCATAAAAAATCTTTGGAGGCATTTGACCGAACGATGCAAGATCTACGAAACAATCAAAACAGGTTTGGTAGTGCGATGATTCTGTTGGCAGGTGATTTTCGCCAAACATTGCGTGATTTCACGGTCAACGCCAGCCGATGAACTTAATACATGTTTGAGGTCATCAGTTTTGTGGAAACACATCAAGACACTCAAATTAAGTATGAAAATGCATGTCGAGTTGCAGAACGACCAATCTGGAGAAGTATTTTCAAAACAATTGCTGGACATTGACAATGGCAAAATCTCAGTTGACATTTCGACTGGCTGCATTACATTCCCCGCATATTTTTGTCAGTTCATCAACTCAAAGACCGAACTCATCACAAAGGTATTCCCAAACATTGCTCAAAATTACAAAAATCATGATTGGTTCAGCGAACGTTCTATATTGGCTGCGAAAAACATTGATGTCAACGAATTAAATTTCAAGATTCAAAGTGAAATTGCTGGAGAATTGATGACGTACAAATCGGTAGATTCCATTACTAACCAAGATGATGTCATCAACTATCCAACCGAATTTTTAAACTTGCTGGAATTGCCCGTATTGCCGCCTCACAATCTCAAATCAAAAGTTGAATCGGTAATTATAATGTTGAGAAATATCAACCAACCACATCTTTGTAAAGGCACCTGGCTAGCGGTGAAAAAACTGATGAACAACGTCATAGAAGCAACAATTCTTAGAGGAAAGTATAAAGTAGAATACGTTTTAATACCACGAATCCCAATGATTCCGACCGACATGCCACTTGACTTTAAACGGTTGCAGTTTCCCGTGCGGCTAGCATTCGCAATGACTATAAACAAATCACATGGGCAGTCATTAAATGTTTGCAGCATTACCCTTGAAAATCCATGCTTCTCACATGGTAAATTGTATGCCGCCTGTTCCCGTGTCGGAAAACCATCAGCTTTGTTCGTTTACGCACCAGACAACAAACAAAAAATGTCGTGTATTATAAAGCATTGCAATGAAAGAAATAGTGATGTCACAGCAAACCACTCAAATTAAAGCATTTCTTTCTTTTGACTGTTTACTTTAAATTCTGATTTAATTCAATTGTAACTTAAATTTATGAAGAAAAAAAAACAGCGTGGTTCCAAGTCGATATCATTCCAGGCACATCACACATTTTGAGATAGAATGTAAAATAAAATTAAAATTTTCCATTGGACAGGACAACGGCTGTCGGGTCAGCTAGTTTTCCAATAAGAATTTCCCCAAGTGAATGAGATTTTCTCGGGATAAAAAGTAGCCTATGTCACTTCCTGGCCCTCCAACTATCTCTGTGCAAAAAATCACGCCGATCCGTTGCGACGTGAAGAAGGACAAACAAAGAAACAAACACACTTTCGCATTTATAATATTAGTGTAGATGGTTTTATTAGTATACTCGTTATTTCACTTTATACATGTTTAACGGCCATTTCTAAACGTTGTTTGACGGCCATTTTTACACGCTGTTTAACTGATCCATTAGTCAAAAAACAAATCACTGAAAAACAGTGGAAAAAAAAAAGACTGATGAATCATTGTAAAATGACACTGAAGGAAAATTGGCATTTTTTCACTGATTCATTAGTTAAATCAGTCAGTTTCAACTGATTGAAACATTGAAATTCTAACTGATTCATATTTAGTGTGTACGACTCTAGAAGACATGCAGGAACGCATTGTGGCAGCTTGCAGAGGAGGCATTACGCCAGAAATACTCCAGGCCGCTCGTCGCTCGCTGCATGTGCGTTTACAGATGTGTATTGCTGTCGATGGTAAAAACATCGAGCACATGCTGTGAAAAGACCCAATGTGAAGCGTTTCATCTATAACCGTGCTCTTTTGTACTATGAATGCGGATGCAATGGCATTTCTCCTAAAGTTGGTTTGTTCTATTTTTGTTCTGCATCTGTACGCACTCGTTACTCAATACAGTTAATAGGAAACAAATCTCCTGAATTACGTTGGTATCTGAATAAAATTTAATGTATTGATATCAGATTTGCACTCACATTGCCCGTCCTCCCTACGTTGCGGTGCTCTCTTTTGTCTAACATCGCATTCAGTGCCCCTTGTCGCATTAAGGTAAGTGCTATGCTTCTATAAGGAAGCGGTCCCGCCAGGATGAGTCACGGCGCGTGTTGCTAGCTTACAGCGGTGAGTACAGGTCCACTGCCCCCTGATACCGGCCCACTTAATCATATTTGCACATTATTTATTGGCGTTTCTGTGTTACTTTCCACTGCATATGCTATATCACTGAATTCCTCTTTGCACGTACTTTCAGATATCATTGAAATAAATGTATGTTTCCAGGGGAAAAATCACATTTGGTTTAATTACTTTTGTTCATACGCGTGTTACGAATAGTCACTTTGCGGCAAAATACTTGCCCCCGTACGTAATTTCATTTAGCGAAACCAGCATTTCGTGATCTGCGACCCTTCCATAAATTTTCGGGGTGTGAACGTTAGGCGGACCATCCTGTATATTTATTATGTAGGCATAATTATACACATTATTGAATGAGAAAAGTGCACGGTGCACGTTAAGCGGACCATCCTGTATATTTATCATGTAGGTATAATTATACACATTATTGAATAAGAAAAGTGAACAGATATTTCAAACGACTCTAAGTCGCAGGCATATGTCGCCCGCCCTTTTCAGCCAATGCCGACAAATTTCCTCAGACGGCTGAGCTTCGTCGAAATTAATTCGTCCTATTTCTAGCAGCACTCAACCTCCCCCCTCCCTCGCCATCATTTTCACGCCCCTGCTCACGTACGCTTCGAAATGCGGGGTCTTTAATTTGGCCTGCGGTGATGCGGACTCGGTGGGAAGTTCAGAGTTGCGTCACCCGCACCTCTCCCGCCCGACGCTGGACCACCAGGAATACCACCCTGCGAGTAGGAATAAAACATCAGCTCCGCGACATAAAATAGTGACTGCCAACAGTTATGGAACTTTTTTTTTTTTTTTTTT
>NQII01000643.1:409338-428138 GCA_002778355.1 Clitarchus hookeri
CCCCGAGCCTAAATTCTGTGCTCTAAGGACTTTCTGGCTTTTGCATCGAGGAGCGATGCTCATTTGAGGACTCAATCAAAACATTTTTCTGTATTTTTTTGGGAATATTTTTGGGGAGAAGGGTGATTTTGGAGCTAACTCAACAATTTATGAAGTGATTTTGGAGCAAAACAGGTAATTTTGTCGATGACTTGACCGCCCCAGACCCCCGACTACGACCCAGTTGTGATGTTAATCGAGTTTGTGGATGGCTTCGGACTCCGATTCCCCAGTTCCTGCCCTCGAAAGAACTTTTTCCTACTACTGAGAGTAATTTCTCAACTTGACTACTTTTGTAGCCTATTTTATGCCAGAACCAAATACATAAGGTTGAAAATACTTATAGAACTGAAACTGCTGTGCGCTCTGCTTTGAGTACTCTATGAGCAACATTTTCTGATGCTGGAGTCAATATTATACTCTCCCAATGAATACTGCCGTTTGGTAAATAGTGGCAGTGCGATGTGCACTCCAGTCAATTTTTTATCTGTTGTGAATAATGTTTGAAAGTAAATATTACCCTAAATTTTATAATGTCTAAAAGATGAAGCGCGTAAATTACTTGCAAATATGCTTGCTAATGATGATGTAGAACAAATAAGCTCCTCTGAATAAAAACGGCTTCGTATAGCGATCTGAAGAAGAATCCATTACGAAAGTATGTCAGTCAATCTCCAATACTTCAAAAGGTTTATGATAGATGGTGTACTTAAAGAGATGCCATTTTCCCTTATTTGGAAACTTCACTGAAATATTAGACACATTCATCTATACCCGTGGCAATGTTAGTATGTTTCGCAAGAACACGAAGAGAATTAGATAAGGTATTCCCGTGATATATGTCCCTTTTTTCCACGACACGATGCAAAATAATAAAAAAGGAAAAAAATAAAGAGCGCACCTGTTCTCCACTTTTACATCGTAAAAAAATTAATGTGAAGACGTGACGATGAAGAAATTATTGAATCCCTTATTCTTTTCTTTTCTTTTCCGAAAAAAAGAAAAAAAAAACATAGGTAAGAATGTTTTAATTTGTTATTGGCCGATAGCTGTGCGAGAAGTTATTCACTGCCTGCAGGCGTAAGAAGGAGATTGGTTACTCCATAGAACGTTCGATATTCTTGTCTTGATAGTTACGATGTGCCAATTTTCAAAGTCAACGATTAATTTAAATTGCTTTTTAATTCTTATTAACGTCCGCACAGTATATTTACGGTCTAAACACAGTTAGATGCCAGAAGATTAAATATTAAGGTAATCCTAGACATACAATTAAAAACAATACGCATATATGATCTTTACCCGGGATTCAGACCATCGTTCTTAACCAACTACATGTCTTACAAAGTTTTGTAGCTGGGAAGACGTTCGATACCATACAGAAGCTGTTGGGCGCGTTTAAGTTTTTATTTTAAGTTAGTATATGTATTTCTTAGCCATTTTATTTTATGTTTTTTCTGACTTGTTCCATTATACTATTTTGCTACTTGGAACAGCAAATATAAACCAAAAAATCTGCTATCTTCTATGAAGGAGAGAGTTGCGGAGAAGATGGCGCAGTCAGGCAGTTGTGTACGCGCGCACTTGTTTATCGGGTGATTTTTGTGCTGCTGGAGGAGTCTTCCACTGTCTTACAACAATTTAGAGTCACATGAGAACTAGACACTATGCCCTTAAAATAGGTCGCAGTCTTTTCCCGGGTAGGAGTGAGTGTAGTCGTGGTGTGTTGGAACTGCGTGGCAATTCAACATGGAGCTTCGGACCAGTGAGGTTGAATGCTAGAGGCCGGCCGGTAACTCGTGCTTAGGGTCGATGGGCCCTGGCTGTCTTAAAGTCAATATTCACTTATTCTTTTCTACTGAAAATGTTAGTATGGAACACTTCAACACAAAGTTTATTTGCTTTTTAAACCGAGATTTCCAGTATGTAGCGTGTGCGTGGGTCGCTTTCCAAGGTATTTTTTTTAGACTGGTGATTGGCCAGCCTGTAAGCTACCTCCCTTGTAAACCATTGTTTTTATTTGCAACATGTTGTCTGTATTGTGTAGAATAACCTAAATGAAAACAAGTAAAATTTCCGTGCAGTTTAAAATCCTGTCTCTTATTATTTTATTTATAATATTAGTTTTCCTTTTAGATAGTCCCCATTGTTTCTAACTGGCCTTAAGAACAGCTCTAGGGCGAGTCTATGTGAACATGAAATGTTTTCGTGATTAGCCAGTTGTTTTGTTTATGTTTGGTGGTCGCGACCGTTTTCGCTCTTGGAGGTTTTGTTTTACTTTTTTGGTTTTGTCTCTGGTAATATCTCTCTCTAGCTTCACCTTTGGGCTGCTCCGGCCCAAGAACTACGTACCCCGAGTTGCCATGAATTTTCATTACAACTTAAACGTAAACATTTTTTGACATACTACTAAATGAACTTTCCATATTAATTACAATTGCTGGAGTGTTTCATTTATTGCAAGTGTTTCACGCTTCAATGCAGCGAGTAAACTATTGCAGAATTGCAAGAAAAACAGTATTTAGTAAGTGAAAATCTGAATATTCACCTAGTATTTTTGTTAACAAGCTCTACCTAAGGCAAAAAGTTAGAAATTGAGTTTTTATTTTCTTTTTTTTAAATATGTTTTGCATTATGTAGGGTTTATTAACGTCCCCTGCTGTTATGCCTAAAGGCTTATCAGGGGACGGTTTACAAACTAACCTATGACCTAACTTAAACTAACACCCATGCCTTACCTGCGATTCGAACCCAGAGCCTCCCGCACCCTAGACGGGCGGCGCACCAACCGACTCCGTCAGGAGAGGTCGGCTTTTAAATGTGTGTGTTATAGATATTGGTAAAAAGCAGCATATACAATACACAAACAAAAGCTATCATGGCGCCTAAAACATTATTGTTTAGATTGCTTGACATGACAAACAAGTTTGTTCGTAGTTTCATTATTCATAAATATATAACAACTTAAAAACTAGTTTGAGTTTTCTTTGTGTTTTATTGTTTGTGAACGAAAACTGCTTCATCTTATTATAAAATGTTTGAAAAAGTGATCTCCAAAAGGTTGTTGGCTATATGGTTTTTGCCCAGACTCTTTAATTACTTCTTAAAATATCCAGGAAAAACTGTTCGTTGAACGTGGCATCAGTGAATCAAAAAAAAAGAGGAAAGATTGAAATTATAAGCTGCCAGATATGATTTAAAGAGATTCAGAAAATGGAGAAAGTAGCTATTAGTGAAGTCCATGCATCTATTGAAAAAGTAGAAGGCTTAAAAAATGTAATAATTGATGATAAATATGTGCACATATGCGTGTGGAAATGAATTATTTCAATAACATTATTTTTGCAGACCGAAAATATTCGTCAATTAATTTCAGGCTAGACTACATTTTAAACCATTTTTGATCCGTGCTGCTATTGCAATTTCAGCACAGCTTTCTGACTTGCACTAAAAGATTCTGGGTTAGTAATATTCTCTTCCCGCAAAGCATGAAACTCTCATAATTACAAAATTGGTTTCTTACTACGGCAGCAGCCCATCGATGGTAATTCAAATACACAGATGATCTCAAAGGCTGGTCTTCTAGCTTCTGAACTAAGAAATTTTTTCATTCTGTGCTTACCTACCTCGCCTAGGAATGTACGTTCGTGGAGATACTGAACTGTCACGCAAATACTCTGAAATTTAAGATAGTTGAAAATGCTCAACACTTTTCATCCCTTATTTACTTCCAGAAACAATTAAAAAATAACTTTTTTTTCTGTTTGCGTTAATTATAGAAGCTTGGTACCAGATATACGGAAATGAAGGTACACCAGTGAAACGCTAACTGGTAAAGGGGGATGGGGGATAGCTTCCCACTCAAACGAGCAGATAAGGGCATGCTGGCGGCGTGTACACTGTAGATTAAAACCATCACAGTTAGAATGTTTTGTCGCAAAAATTCGATGTAGCCAGGTATCGAGTTTCGAGAGAAATGTCTGAAAGGTCATTCCGAGACATTTTCGCACGTGCTATCCGTCCGTTCTCGCCGAAGACGCTGGGTGGGATTTGGGGGCGGCGCGGAGAGGATAAGGGTAGCCTCAAACACCCGCCCACCCCCTGCGACCAGAGGAAGTAATTAGTTGGCTAAACACCCCGAGCGGACTCCTGCAGATCGGGGTGGATCGCCCGGACTGCCTCGCGATGGTCGATATGCACAGCACACAGTCGTCGATAGTGTCTTCGGTGGTCCTGGCTCTAGTACTAAGACACGGAGGGCCCCCAATTCAACTGAAATATAATTATATTTATCTATCTTTCTTTATACTCGTGGGTACTGCGAAACTTCTGATATGTACATGTAAGAAAAAACCATATATATTCATATACTCGTATTTCTTTTAATTGAACTTTTCAGTGAAAAAAAAAACATTATTTAGACTAGGTTCTTGCCATCAGTAGCTCAGTATTCATAATTTTCACTTAGCCCATGTCCTCTGGCTGTAAAGGGCTAACGGACACTAAAATATAACGAAATATACGGAATCCAGAAATTTAAACTTTCAGATTTACAGTTGATTAGAATTGATGCGTAAACTCGTGTTTTTCAGTTATCGGAAGCTCAACTTGTATGAATTGAATCAAAATGCCAAGATCCGAAATGGAAGTAACATAGTTGACTGACAAAAAACTATAGCTAAGAGAATGCTATTCTCAAGAAAAGCATTAACCACAGAAAAAAATATACAAGACAACAATATCTAGAAGCCACGTGGCCGCTACTGGCATTGATCGCCCTACATATAAAGTGAGTTCATATGATCGCTCATTACACAACATATGATAGCTTCAAACCTTCCTTATCATCCGAAAACCTGCCGAAGGACTTAATTTCTTTTTATCCTTTCATTCACACATTAACTTTGGTTGCTGGTATGGAAAATAAGAAACTTTTTAATGCGTTGTGTACTTAGACTGTAAAAAAATGGTTTCGTCATCAAAACGTATAAGCTATGGCCGTTGTGTTCGTTGACTTATGATATGAACGAGTCATGACGTAGAGCAGAGGCAAGATTTATAGGCTGTTCACGGTAAACTGAGCATTTTTGAAACCCCTGCTTAAGATCTATTTGTGTGTATACTTGTATGCACAGTGCGTATTCTTCCACCATTATGTAGAACTAAAATTGCCTCGGACCTGGTCACTTCATTCATGCGTCGGTCAAATGGGGAACTACGGAATTATCAGGAATGTAGATGCTTTACAAATTTCTTAATCCTTACACTTGCATGCATAAAGAATAACGGAAAGGAAATCATCAGTATTGATAAGTGTTTATCTACCATTTTTAATTCAAAGTTAAAACATGGAACTACTTCTCCGTCGTTACCAACTTTACTGGGCGCATGCCAGCAATTGTTCCCATTGGAATACGGGCAGTTATGGTTGAGATTTGGGCGGCTCTTAACATCGAGGTCTTGAGAGCCGACGAGGGTGAAATTAGGTGAGTTTGTAGCAGCGCCGGAATGTAAGGGCGGAGAAAACGGTCTATGCCCGAGAAAACTCGCCGACCATTGGCATCGTCTGGCACGATTCCCACTTGCGAAAATCCGGGAGTGACCCGGCCGGGGATTGTACATTTTTTAAAGGTTGATTTCAAAAGTACTAAATTAACCGTGAACGACATATACAAATCAGTTACCCACAAGGAATATCATCAGACACTGAGCCTCGGAGTGTACAGTACCAATAAAATGTAAACTTCCAAATGTAGACAATTGCCGGCATTAAACATGAAAGGATTAAAAGTACAGAGTGAGTATAAAATAATACCCCAAATTTGAAGGTCTATAATATCAAAACTAAACAATGTACAAACTTGATTGACCAATCAAATTAACCGAGGAACCATGAAGTTTATTTACCATACATTCATCAATGTTCAATGTGACCACCTCGAGCGGCCCAAACGACATCTACGCGATAATCAAACTCGTTCCACACTCTTGTCAGCGTGGCCGGTGTTACGATTTGGGTAGCGTCCGTAATTCTCGTTTTGAGGTCGGCATTGTTAGCCGGCAATGGTGGACGAAACACTTGATCCTTTATGTACCCCATAGAAAAAAATCGCGTGGGGCAAGATTGGTTTTCTTGGGGGCCAGTTATGAAGAGCTTACTCACCAGCTGCTCCTCGACCAATCCAGCGTTGCGGCAACGTCTCGTTCAGGTATCCGCGAACAGCTAGGTGCCAATGGGGTGGCGCACCATAAAGGAAATATCAGACCGTCCTCTTCCCATTGACGTTTCGAATGCGAGCTCGCTACCCCCTCACCAAATATGTTAACACAATAGAGACAAACAACGGACATTTTGTGAATGTCTGCGAGGAAGCCTGGCAGTGTTGTCATTGCTTGCCAACTTCTGCTGTTCAGTAACGTATTTAATTGCAATAAAATATAGGATACCAACATAATTGACTGTGTGCCTTTAACTTTGTTTACTCTCTAATAATAGCTATACTCTGTCTGAGCGAATGTCATGTTCAAGATTGGTCATCATTTAGTGAAATACAATTTCTTCATGATAAGCAATGATCACTTGATTCCTTATGCAATTCTTTCCCTACCACAAGTTCCAATGTCTAAATACGAACCTGATCACACATTATTGCCATAAACAAGCTCAGCTCAAAAATTGGCCATAATTCAGTAAATAAATATTTTCGCCTGTTCAATAGGGATCATTCCATTGTTTATGTAATTTAACTTTAATTTTTAAGGAAAATTATACACGTGAGTTTAACCTTCCAGTCTTGTGTGCGTGTTTGTGTCTCTGTATGTGTGGGTTACCCCTAAATACTTTTAAAACCTTGAACCGATTTATACTTACCTGAGTAAACATATAGTAAATACTTAGGCTAGTAAGGATATCCGTCTTTTACAGTTTTCAACCAGCCTGTTTTCAAAATGGGCACCATTATTTTAATTTAAGGTGCTGTGTCATATCTCGAGAATCATGTTATTGATTTAAACAAAATTCGGTGTGTTGGCAGAGCATCATGTAGGCATTGAATTAAGAGAGGGATACTGTTATTGGTCTGCCGTTTTGGGAGATAGAACTACATGAAAAATAAAGCTTTTATGCCATATCTCGGAAACTACTTAACCGATTCCCACCAAATTTGTCATATAAGTAATACTGAGGTAGTTCATGCTAAGTTATTCACTGTAAATTGATAATCCATTTATTTTCAAGATGGCGTCCACGTAAATATTTTAGATTTATTTACTATATCTATTATACACCATTTAACTCATTCGACCCAACTTGGTATGCTGAAGGTAACTATTACACACACCAAATGTTCCATTACATACAGTTTTTTATTCCTAATTTCGTAAAATAATGGCACATGAAAAAATAAGTTTTTATGTCATATCTCTCGAAAAACTCGAACGATTCATACCAAATAAGACAAACAAGTAGCACTAGGGTACTTCATGTAAACTGGTATGTTACCAATGAATCAGACCCTATTTTCAAAATAGCGGCCATATTAACATTTTATCTTGGCATGTTTTATCAACGAAAAAAATATAACCAATTTTTAATTAACTGTATAGCATTCCTAGACCCAGTTTCTACTACAATACATGCTGATTCCATCTGCAGCACGTGAAATTCCTCATCACAAAACATACGTGACAACGCATCTGCCACGACGTTCTCGTTACCATTAATGTGATGAATCTCATACTTAAAAACGGGCCAAACGAATAAACCATTTGGCTAACCGTACTGCAGGTTTTTTTTAAAGACAGAAACGAACTTAGAGCCTGATTGTCCGTTTACAGCTTGAAAGAGGCGTGTTATAAATAATTGAAAAAGGGTAAAATTCCCCAAATACATGCCAAACACTCCTTTTCAAAAACCGCGTACTTTCGTTCAGCAGGGGTTAAAAATTTACTGGCAAACGTTACCGCCGCCAAGGACCCATTTTTCTTCTGACTTAATACAAACCCATTTGCTAACTTACTAGCATCGCAATTCAGAAAAAAATTTCTCGTTAACATCAGGCAAGTGTAGCACGAGAGGATTAGTGTTTTTTTTCTTTAAGAATCTGGAAAGCAGCCTGTTGTTCAGAATCTCACTTGAACTCTACGTTTTTAGGTTTAAACATATTTAATGGTTCAGGAACTCTGGAAAAATTTGCAATGAATTTACTTTAAAAAGAGACCATACCCAGAAATCGTCGTACCCCCTTAATGTTTTTGAGTATCGGGAAGTTTGCAACAGCCTTAATTTTCTCCGGATCGGTGTGCAACGTTCCCTGTGGAATTATGAAACATAAATATCTGAAATGTTTTTCGGTCCAGCTAATCTTAACTGGCTTAATAGTTAGCCCAGCTGCCCTGAAAAAAGCTTGAAGCACTTGTTTAATGTGGCTTATGTGATCTTCAAATGTATTGCTGTAAATGCACACATCATCGATGTAAGTAAAAACAAAATCCTACATACATTTGCCTAAAATGTGAAACAACAGCCTACTCATAGCCTGAGGTCCTGAATTTATATATAAGGGAGTCTGGTCCACTGAAACAACGCCCAGGGCGTGCAAAATGCAAACGGCTCACGGGAATTTGGATGCAACTCGTACTGGAGAAATGCAGAGTTAAAATAATAAATGGTGAAATATTTAGCAAAATCCAAATGTTGAAACACCGTTATATATTACTGGAACCGAATAAGAGTGTAAATAAATTTTTGTCATTCACTTTTCGGTAATCACGTATCAAGCTATATTGACCAGGGTTTTTCTTAGGAAGCAAAAAGGAAGGACTCGCATGCATACTGAGTATTTCACTACACCTTGTTATTTTAAATCATGGATAAACTGTTTAAAGGCCTGAACCTTGGGAGGAGGTACCCGGTACGGCACGGAAGTAACAGGTTCATTATATTTTTATTTTAAGACTACAGGGTATTGACTACAATGCCCCAATTTATTGGTAATAACATATGAAAACTCTTCCTGTGTACTCTGTATTACCCGCAATTGCACTGCCTCCTTTTGGAAAGAACGTATTTTCCTAGCATAAATTGGCTTAGTTTCTAAAACAACAGGAGCCTCCGGAGAAAACCCTAATCTCAAGCATATATTATGTACATCTATACAACACTGTGTCTTTGCCAGAAACTTAACCCCCAAAATTACTGAATACGACAATGTATCCAAAATTCTAAATTTGAACTTTCCACGAAAAGGACGCAATTTTAATTTTAACAGTGGCAATGGCCTAGACTTCACAATACCTCCATCCGCCATCGAAAATGAGGTTTTACAACAGGTCACTATTTGGATAGCGCCAACAGGATTATCACGCATCAGCCGGTTGCAACAATCCTTGCTCATTAAAGACGTCGTCACGTATGAATCAATAAGTGCGGAAAAGGTAATATTGCCGATTACTAAAGGCACAAAAAGTAAACTAGATTGTTTTAAATGTGCAACATTCACCTTCCCAACCCCATAAGGCCTTTTCATAAATGCACAGTGTCTCTTTACATGACTTTCGTTACCGCAGAAAAAAAAAATTATCGGTCGGCGCGTGTCCACTTGACCGCTCCTCTGGCCTAGCTCGCCTACGTCACTGCTCACCGCACCTGTCGCTTCCGTGTTGGTTTTTTTCCACCTGATCAATACCTAAACCTTTTCCTTTTTTGGAGGAATCGCTCTTGGCCTTGGTACTGCTTGCAACTGTTTCACGGTCATTCTCCCAGCTCTTGACCTTGCGAAATTTACCGTCTTAAAAAAAAACTTGTCGCTGGCATGATTAGTGCACTTACAATATTTGCACTCAGTTTTAACTTTTACATATTTTACGTCACGTTTACGGCTACAGTCCCCAATAGTAAATTGCACCTGAGTAACTAACTGCAAAAGTTCAGGCAGTGTGGCAGGTTTACTAACAAACGCAAATATTTGTGATTCTCAGTTAATAAACACAAAAATATGATTTCTACTAAATAAGCCTCATTACAGGGAAACCGCAAAATGTCTACTAAGCGTATTACCTCCTGTACAAACTCTTGCATGAATTCGCCAACCAACTGGCTACTCTATAAAAATTTCATTTTATACTTGGCAATCGCTATTGGCGATCCTACCAATTTTAAGAGTTCATCACAAAAGCATCTTAATTCCCACTTTTGCGAAATGACCTGGCTGACTACCCCGTGCAAACTAGCAGGTACTCTCAGTAATACTACAGAGATACACTACAGTGACACTACATATATTTAAGGCTAAAATACTACCCACACTCATCAACTAATTCACTATGTTATACAACGACACAATACTAACTACTGGGATTTTCTGAGCCAAAATATGTGGAAAACTTTTGAGTATTTAAAAAACTGAAAGGACTCCCCCACATCATCAGTACCGACGCCGTATTTAGGCACAAGCTCTCTAACTTGTTGCATCAAAACTTCGATGCCATCCTCCGACGGAAACACAGCGCCCGCGTCTCTAAGTAGAACTGTAGTGACTCCTTTGACAACTGTTGCACCCAAGCAGTACGCATGCCACCTGTAGCATAAATCTCTGGATGAAGGTTTTGCTTACAAAATGTCGTACAAGTTGAATTTTAAAATGTATTAAGTTTTTTAAAATTAGCCTACGCAGTCACCCAAAATAAACTTCCAATCATGACTGCCATGATCAACAGAGTGGCGCAGAGGATAATCGTATAAACATGCAACAGAGGGTTATTAGTTACCACCAGACGACCCTGTAACATGTATAAAACTCGCCTCCAACTCCACAACCATGTCATCCATGATGTACATAAATCGGAGGCAAAAATAATTATGGAAAAAATTTAATTAGTAGCAGCATGTGGTAGTTAGTTTAAGAGACTGACTGTCGAAAGCAAAAACTAATAATTTCCATTTTACTTATAATAACCGGGGACTTTTTTTTCCTCCGCCCCAAGAAAAATACAAACAGTTTTCAAAATAATTAACTTTGCAAAAGTTATGCAAATATTACATTAAAACAGCTACACATTATAATTCCCCAAATTACTTTAAAACATAAAATTTAGGGAGTACAATAAAAATGTGCCATTACTAAAAATATATAGTTACAGAAATATGTACAATTACTTAACTGGCACAATTTCCCCAATAAATTCTATGTTCCGAAATTTACATGTCTCGATTGAGACCGAAAACTCCTAGGTGTGACCTCCTCCAGAGTGTCAGCCATCGCTTAGTTTGCCAGGGTATTTATAGCAAAGATTTTGTAACTGCCGTCCAACCCAAAGCTGTGAAGAACATCCTCAAAATGGAAGCCGATCTTAGTCCAATCCGATTCAAAGGCAGTGCTGACGTCACAAGGCGACACCCTCTCAGTCGTCCCAGTCGCAGCTAGGTGGAAGGAAACGCTGCGCGCTCAATATAGTTTCTTCATTCATCGAAACCACACAGCACCCGCGTCGCAGAGTCTAACGCTTCCTCGGCTGCCGTCAGCGGGCAACGTCTTCGAAAACGTAAGTACCCATGATCGACGTGAGGTAATGTAACACTGTTACACTATTAATATTTGTTTACAAGTTTCCAAACAGCATTAATTTAATATTTAAAATTATATGGTCTGGTTTATTATAAATGGGGTTATATGCAGTGAAAGTCTATTGAAATTTAAATGCCGCACTAACACAAACGTTTTAAAGCACTGGGGTACTACATTTTCCTTGTAATTAACTTGTTACGTAAAAATATTAGCTTCTCGCATTGATGACACAGACCGGATGTTTAAGTTATGAAGTTTTGCTCTTTAATTTTTGCTGTTAAACTCCAGGAAAAAAAAACAAAGAACTTTTTTTACTGAAATAAATGTTATCCAAGCCATTTTATATTAGAACAGAACTTTTAACACAGCAGACAATCCCATCCCTTCCTCGTTTAAATGAACTGTTTTGTTCCCTTGCAAATTAATCAGGGACGTTCGATTCTGATGAGCAAAATAATAGAAAAAAAATCTTAGCATTTTAAAAATTAATTGGCTTCTGTAGACGCGAGACTGATGAAAGTTTCATCAGTATGTCTGAAACTTTCTTGCTCTTGTAGGGATTAATTTTAAACCCCTCCTTCTGAAGGAAAAAAATTAATTAAAATCCTTGCATGGGCAATTACGAATTCATTCCCCCCTTCTCGTATTCATTAGGAGTTCCTTTCTTTAATTTTCTCTTGTGGATTAATTAAGACCATGGTTGTCTTTCACAATGTCCTTTCTGTTTAATCTACATGTATAAACAGACACGTAATGAGTGTCTGGTTTACGTAAGAACGTTAAGCATTTATGATTAGAATTTGGTATTGGAGTGTTTAGGAGTACGTTTACAAGTCATGTTAAAGTAAATATTTACGGTGCACAAATCTGAAACCAATTATCTTTAATTACTTATGTCGAATTGCAGAAAAAAACAAAGAATTATATTATCGCGGGAAAATATATCTGATAGATCCACTCTTTGCCTTCTGCATGTGACCATAATGCCAGGAGTGTTACTTGGCTTAGCGTAGTTGCGTTTCACCTAAATTCATCATGTTAATTTACCTTTGCGCTAGAATTGTATACAATTTGTTGAAACAACTGCTTAGGTAAACTATCTATTGAAAATGTTACCCAGTATACTCAGAGGGGATAAAACTCAAGACATCCCAAATATGGGACAAGCCACGGCATCCCAAACCACATCCTATTGAAGATGTGTATAGCGGAATACACCATACAAAAACTTATAGATGGTGCAAATCAGTGACACTATAGTCTCTCCTGATCGGTGCAATAGTGAAATGCACAAACAATCAGTGACTTGGAGATAGTTTAATTTATCGTAAATCGGCAGACAACTATGTTAATCCTGTGAAATGAGTAACCGAAGTAATTATCAGGCTTTCACTCTCTTCAGTGACACAGTTTTTCCCTGACTTGGATTATTTTTCACAGATCTAGGTTTACACACGCCTTCTGGGAAAATTTCGCAAGTAATATATTCGTTACTCCAATAGCATAAGCGGCTTGAGTCAAGCTTGTCACTGCAAGTCTGTAAGCTTGAATCAAGCTTACTATGTAAGCCAACAAGTTTGAATCTAGCTTGAATCAAGCTAACTAATTTCCGCAGGTCAAGCTTATAGCAAGCTTGATTAGTGAAACTTACCGCGAGCTTGCCTAGGCAACCAACAAGCATAATTCAAGACATATACAAGCTTCACATTAGCAAGTATGTGCCAGTCATGAGAAATCAGGCTTGAACCAAGATTGAATCATACATGATATGACAAGCTTGCACGGCAAGGTAAATTCAAGTAAAATGGCAAGCTTGCCGCAAGTTTGCATGCTATCTGGTGTCCGTCGCTCAGATGGGTCAGACTACATCTTGAAAATTGTTCTTCGTCTTTGTGTTGAGTAATGGCGTATGTCTTTGCCAGTGGTCCTGTCCTAGACAGTTCATTGGGTTGCCAACTGAACTCAACTTTGCACAGTACTTTCCACGCATCACCACAGAGATGCTTGTTTTGGAACTCGTCTGCACAGCGCCTGTGCCAACGGCGGAGAGCTACCGAGGCGTTGACGACGCTGAAAGCTAATGCTGACACCGCTAACTGTGATGTAGCGGTCGGCTATGAGTTCCAGCTTCTGAGATCCACGCTCACAGTAGCAGCTTTGGCAGCACTCTCATCGTGCTTACCTGGTGCGGCAAAATTCAACAAAACAAAATAGTGTCTTTTTATTTGGGTTTCCTCCAGATGTATGTTGTTGTGTGTTTAAGTGTTAATTTTTTTTTCCACACTCTGTAACATTTTTGAAATGATCTCCCAAGAAGCATACTGCTGAAAGTATTGCAGTATACTGTTTACGGTGTGTATTATTTTGAATGTTTGATATCTGTTATGCGAATTTATTGAGTTTAGAGCATTAGGAGCCACCACATCTATGTTGATTGCTTTTTGAAGAATGTAAGTATTATATAGGTTACTATGGTAGCTTACCTAAAGCAAGCCCTTACTTTTTTCTCTCTCAAAATCACGCTATAGAAGTTATTTCTGAGTTATTGAGAAGGGGTCCCTTTTGAGGAATGTTTGTGGCTTATAATTAGGGGGGAAAATCTATTAATTATTAAAATACATTTTGTTTTTCATAGCCGAAGGCTTTCCGTGGCTTTATTTCTCTTATAACTTAGTTCTTCTTTTTGTCGAACTAACAGCTACGTTCTACGGTCATATTTAAATCACTTTGAAATGCACTATGTGCACACACATATATATATATATATATACATATATACAATATATGTAAACACATATTTTGTACATACATATATAATATTATTACAATATTTATTTGTTCTGTCTTCGGGCGTGGGAATATACGGTAGGAGTTATCGCAGAGAATCACGAAGAAGCTGTCGCCAGTAAACCAACTTTTCTCTCTCTCTCTCTCTCTCTCTTTCTTTCTATCTCTTTCTTTCTATCTCGTTCTCTCTCTATCGTTCTTTCTCTCATCATAAAATTGAACACATATGACTATTAAATATTTTAATCATTAAATGTTATAATATTAAAATATCACAACACTGTGCAGCTATCAATCACATTACAATAAACAAATTCAAGTTGATAAAATATTTGTTACGATTACTGTAATTCAAAATTTGATATACTCTTCACTAACTTTTATATAAATCCAAACACTTTCCTGATTATTAATTGTAAATATTTGTCTACACTTTCGTATAGCTAAAACTCTCTCGTAACCAAGTATGTTTGATAACCAACAGCGTATGTAATTCATCCTCGAGAAAACATTTTTGTATTTAAATTACGTATATTTCATATATTTATTTTAAAATCTTTATAAATGTTAATACTTGACTGGATATAACCCTTTTGTATAAAAGTTGGTTAATTAGTTACGTTACAAAAGCATTCCTACGGGATAGCTAAACAGAGTGGGGCGGCATTCAACTGACAAATTTTGTATTGTGATATCTTATGGAAAATTATGCGACTATTTTCTTCCTAGACTGAATATGAAGAGAAATACGTGTCCTTAAAAATAGAGTTTTTAAACTGTATGTTTGCGAAATATCGGACACGAGGTGAAATTATATAACAATACTCATAGCATTGTTTTATGTTATTGGGATCTTCGACCTAAGAGAAAACCTGCATTAATACCTCCCACCGTGATGAAAATATCATGGATGGTCAACTAATTACTGATTGCAACTTCTTTACCGTCAGGAATTGTGAGTGTTTTATGCTGGTTTATTGAGCAATATTACCTAATTAACAAAAAACCTAAGAGAAAACCCTCATTGGCACCTCCCATAGTAATGAAAATACCAGCGATGGCCACCTTATATCTGCAGACAACTTTTTGAACGTTTAGGTTTATGGATATTCGATGCTGGTTTATGGAGAGGTATGACCTAAATAAAAAAAACGGCCCTCTTGTTACATATGCCCAGGACATACCGTTTTCGTGTAAAACGTACACAAATATTTCGGTGACGGTGATACATTTCCAGACGCGTAGGCAATACCAATGCTTCCTGCAATGAGTCACAGCATCGTATAGGTACATATATTTAGTATTGCCTACGTGCTAGGCACTGTATCGTTGAAGCCGAAGCTTTGTGAGCGTTTCACACGAAAACGGTAGGTCCTGGGCAGATGTAAGATGAGGGCCGTTTTTTGTTATCTAGGACATACTGCTCCATAAACCAGCATCAAACGTCCATAAATCCAGACGTTAAGAAAGTTGTCTGGGGTGGCCACCCCTGGTATTTTGATTACAATGGGAGGTAATAATGAGGGTTTGCTCCTTCGTTGAAGATCCCGATATAAATAAAACAATGTTCGGAGAATTTTAATTTTATTCCACTTCGTTTCCGATATTTTGCCAAAATGCATTTAAAAGCTATATTTTCAAGGACTATATCTCCCTTAATATTCAGTTTAGGTAAAACCGTGTCCTGCATATTTCCCACTTGATTTTGCACAAGGAATCGCCTCACGAAGTTTGTCGGTTGAATTGTGCCCCATTTTGTATTGGCGATTCACAGCCTTTCCTTTTTATTGGGCATTACATGTCTGCTTCTGCGTCGTTACGGCACTACTGATGCTATAGTGATGAAACGAAACAGATTATCTCTTGTCATCTCTAAGGCGTATGCCAGATTTGAATGCACGAAGAGCTATAAAGCTGACATAAAACATAATCTTGCTAGTTTTGGTTCAGGTTAAGTGAGCCCTTCTGAAATCCTTGTTTATTTCCTTCTATTATCGAATTCGCGTATCCTTTCACAACATTTTAAAACTAAAATTGTCATCACCTAGTGATTAATATTTGTGCACCGATTATCCGACGACCCGAAATTAATGCAAAATGTAAAACTATGAAAATTATGCCAATTGTTAATATAATATGTGTAAAGCGAAATCTAATTAATTAAATAAGTTCGTAATAATTTAAAAAGTGCACGTATAATGAGATGTTACGTCGTACCACCACTCTCATAAATTAGTTGCCAAAGGACACCAGAAAGCATTTACGATACAACTGATGCACTTAATGATAATGTTATTTTTCAAAGGTTGATTACAAACGTTAACCAGCTTACCTTTATCTATCATTTATGTCGGCAACCTTGACTATGACGACAGTGTCGTAGCTTAAGACGGCCCTTTGAGCTAGAATGGAGACTTCTATATGTCACAGCAATAAATAATGTCGGCACATTCTCGCCTGAGGTAAAGGGTCATCAAGGACGATATGAGAGAAGATTTGTCTTACCCTAGATACACGTCTGCATTTTCGTTAATTCTGAATGGAGGAGATGGGATACGGTGAAAGTGGAGCAGGAACGGAATTGAGGAACTGCGAATAACCTAAGACCTTTCTTATTACTTTACTGCATATCTCACAATCCTCAATCTGGTTTAATCCGAAAAATTCTCCAACCGTTTTGGCCTAGTATTGAACCGGGCACTTCACGGAAGTGAGGGGTTAGAGGCTAATCAAGGGACTGTTAAAGTGTTTTAAATGAAGTTAATCAAAACAGTGTAGACAATTATCGAAAGTGCTAAGGCCTAAACAATAAAAGGACCAGTGATTAAAAGATCAGCATGTATCAGTGGCGTGTGGTGAAGTGTTGCGAGGTAAGCTGGTGCTTGCTCACTTCTGTACATTCTCGATGCACGCAGCAGGACCAGTAACCACCGTGCAGCCTACACAAGCGGGTAGCAAGGGACCCATTACACGCGTCCTGTTGCGTCAGCTGCCGAGCTGCGTTTTAGTGGTGGAAGTGTAAACTAGCGAGAAGCAACAAGGTACTTCACACAGCTAACGCCAGCTTACCTTGCAACGGTTCACCACAATCCACTGGCATGAATTGAAGTACTAATCTGTATTTTTACTTCAATGACTACCAAACAGAACCCGTCGCAGAGGATTCATAAATAATATTTTTTGTTATGATTGATAAGGAAAATAGTCTCCAGTAAAGGCTTCCTTTTCGCGTAGCTGATACAGGAACACTCCTCACTCTGCATTGTGTTCATTAGCTCTTGCCTTCTAAGGAAGTCATTTTATTTATGGCTTGGTTTCAACCTTACGTGACTACCGTGTTAACGGGAGTTTTTAAATTGGCTTGATGTACTTCAGAGAATGTCAAAAACAAAATGTGAACCAGTTGCAAAATTAACAAGAAAGTAAAGGTATATTGAGTTCAGTCTGTGTAAAAGGTAGACGAATTCTTCAGGTTTCTAGAAATAAAATGTAAAATTCAAAAGATTTATATTTTTCATTAACTTACAAAAATATTAAGACTAGAAGCCAATCTGGTTTAAGGCTTCATGTTTATCCAGCTAGTTTGGTGACAATTTTCCCAATATGAGGTTTGCAACCCTTATTCTAAGAGAATTCTTAAGCAGTCGTGATTGTATTCTGCAAGGTATTCCCGCATCTATTCGTGATCTGTTTTCAGTCTGATATTAATGTTTCCATAACCAGGATTAACTTCGCGGCTCGTTACTGTTTTTGTTATGCACTATTAAATATTAGTTCATTTAACTCACGTATTTGAAATTTTTAGTTGTTTACATTATGGTACAGTGAACATACCACACCTCACATCTACCACTACATTTTATTTAAATAAATGCATTGATACATTGATACATAATGTAACATTACTGTAAAAGCAATCAACTGTGCTTAAACATAAGTTATCTTTGACAAAAATTAAACCCGCTTTTAGCAGGGTGCTCTTACTTAAATGAAACTATACTCCTTAAATGTCAAGGAAAATTAAAAATGTAATATACCTAACACTTCATACTTCTCAATGACATCAAGATTAATATTTGTATGAACAAAACGATCTTTTTGTAAAAATATTAAATTACTAATAGGTGTCTTGTTTTGTTTTCAGCAGAGGAATAGGGCCTTATCGGACATTGAGCGACTAACTAACGCTAAGAATTGGGCCTGCAACCCACAGTAGTTCTCGAATCAGAATTTACAAACAGGAATTCTCTTACTGGAAATGTACCATATTATACTTGGTAAATCAATTTTATCTATGAAATGTTAATCATGTAGCACGCATGCTCCATATTTTCTCCGTCGGTAAAATGTTTGGGAGACTCTTCCGTCAAGAAGTTGATTTATTATTTAAAAACGTCGCCCCCCCCCCCC
>NQII01000643.1:431282-449964 GCA_002778355.1 Clitarchus hookeri
GGGGGGGGGGACACAGTGTTGAGTGCATGCAACTTTAACAGTCGGCCACTGCACGGAGGCGTCCCCGTGGTCCGGCTCGGCCTTGGCTGGCTTAAACGCTCGCGCCGCTATGCATCATTCATAAGTATTAAAACGTCACGTGTTTAAAATAAACTAATGAAATTTGGTTTACTCACATGCCGAAGGAAACAGAAGTCACTTACTAATGAGAGATACGAATTTACTTTTCTCGGTAAATTAAAATTCGTCAACGATAATATGTAATAAATCTCGATTCTAGCTAAAAAAAATTCCTTAATATAACTGCATATATGATATACTGCCAACTGTGCTTAAGGGACGTCTACTAAAAAATATGTAAATACTGACATTAAACATAGTTTAAGAAAAAATCCGCTGTTTACAACCGAGCTGCGTCGTGAAAGTGAAATGGATGTGCTCAACATGCTGAACGTGTTTCGCTTGTATTTGCTATTATAGAACAATGCTGCTGTATTGAAAACATATCTCTCATAAGACAGGAAAGGCGATGCCAGGAAACAGAAAAAAAAACTTTATAGGCGGGTACAATAATTTCCATGGCACTCCGATTGGCTGGTGTAAAAAATTATTTTAAGAAAGTTTAACGCCCCATTATGTACAGATGCGAGCTACAGGCATTGAATTCCATGCCGGTTGTAGAAAAGTCTTAGCGTAGTTCGTATGAACAGTTCTCGCGCGCCACTACTGATGTGTCGCGGCCGGCACGAGGTATTTTCTGATGGGAAGGTGAGGTGGGGTCTGCATTTGTCCGCTGTGGATGTGTCCAACCCAAGGCCGTGCGGCTACCGCGCCGTCTGAGCTTGCCGCCCGACAATGCCACGTATTATGTATTAAAATGTATTTCTTCTTGCGTGTGTGTACAAAACTGTTGGCCTATGCAGGAAACGAAAGGTCATAATGCACATACTCATGCATGTAAGGAAAAAAAACATGCCTAATAAAAGTTATTCACACACAAACCCAGGTGGAAAAGCTCGCGGCACCGCACCTGCAGTGTCATGGGTCGACAGCCTAGACACGCGCGCACACACATATATAAAAACATACAGATGCATACTTGAAGTTACGAGAAAAAATATTACTCTCATTCCTGGAGTATTTTTCGCTTAGCTGTTTGCGAGCGTTCAAAATACACATTTCTTTCCGCGATTTACTGCTAAAAAATTACATTCTAGTATACTCGCTCGCTATAAATATTAGTTACGAGTGTACAAGTACATTTAATATTTACTGTTGTACAGGCTATGTGTGTACAGTGAAACTATGTAGGATGTATTCGATTCTTTATTATACGTGGAATCTGCCTGGTAATATTAAGGTGCAGGAATAGACAAAATACGACAAAAATTAGGAGATATTATACTACGATCCCGAACACCTCTTCTTATTAGTCTGTTAAAACCGCCGCCGAGCCTGGTGGCTGAAAGTCGTCTGCTGGAGCGGCCATAAGGGGGTATGAGAGGGGTGCGATCACCGCACCACAAGTTATCTGCTGGTATCAGTTCTTCAACCTGCTCTGCAGCTAGAAACCACCAACCTTGCTGCTCCGATGAGGGCCCCATTTCATCACCAGTTATGGTAATTTCGGCGATCATTCTTGACGGTTGAAACTTTGTATGGGGAAATGGGACAACCCATCACAGTATGATAAAGACGATTAATACGCGAAATTCATGGAACCAGATTGTAGCAAAAGAAAAAGTGGAAAAATCCAGGGCAGGGACAAATTTAAATGTATGGTTGCCCATGATTATTTTAAACCAAGAATCGACAAATGTCGCCTCATCACTAAGTACTGTGTGCAAACAAATAGTTCGTTAATACGGAGCGCAACCCACAAACAGACATCGCTCGTTTGAGTGCAGTATACTTGTGATCGATTTTTAAATTACAACTACTATATTAAACACTATCGAACATAGGCTTATTATGTAAAAATATTATTAGCCCTTCAAAAACTGCGTTTTCATTACTAAGCTCAAAACTTTCTGTACTTGCTCCATGAAACCGTTTTCATTTTAAGAAATAATTTGCAGACATAAAATAATCAGTGGAGGCTCCAGGACTTCAGCCCTTTTCCCTCCCACGAATTCAGCCCTGCTTTCGGGGGGGTTGATTTAGAGTATTATTGTATTTATCTGTGTGTAGCCAGCTAGGGATAGGATGATGTTCTTAATATAAGTAAATAGTAGAGTAAAATTCAACTTCTTAAGCTTGGACACAGAATAATATGTATAGCTTATACTTCCACAAATAAATATTTATCACCAATAATTTACTCCCAACATTGACACTAGTGAACGCAATTTCGAATAAAATTACTGCAATAAAATAACCAATAACTCTCTTTAGAACAATGGTCATTATTCCAAATTAGCCAGACTCTAATAAAAGTTATACAATAAAGAGTCTAATATGTTATATTCATATTCCAGTAATGAAATCCCAGTTTTTCATTTAATCAGTTTCACCTCTTCACTGGTGTTCATTGAATAGCTACAAAATCTGAAACGTTTTAGAAACTCCGTGTCAACGGCGTCGTTGAATTAGACCCATAAATTCGTTGGATCTTCTCCTTTTCCGGTGCTGATTACGAGAAAAGCAACATAAACAAAAAAAGTGAACACAAAAATTTGAGATAAAATTAGTTAACTCTTAATCAGCTTTGGCAATGGAGAAAGTCCAACGAACTTCTGAGTCTAATTCACCATCTCCTATTCCTTATACTTATAGTCCATTAATGGTTACTTTAAACTTTTCTGAAGCCTTGCTACAGTTATACTCTCAGGCTATTCCTCGGCCTTATGCAAGTCTAGAAAATTACACCAATAGGACAACACCGCATTTGTGTGCACCCATTTTAATAATATTTTACATGAGAACATCTCTTAGTAGGCATTACCAACACACGTAATATATATATTTTTTGCTGTTTGTATCCATAAATTAAATACTATAACTTATAGATAAAATGTAAATAAAAGTTAATTTAACCAAAACTAAGATACATTTATGTTAACATAAGTATAACACGCTTGTGATATGTGACGTATTTAGGGAACAACCAACACATAATACGTGGGGTGATTTTCCAAAAGGTTTGTTTCAAAACGTGCGAATATACTACTGCATATACTGCGAACACTCCGAGCACTCCCTGTAGTCGCAGTCGCAGGCGCAGGAAGTACGCTACGAAATTTGCTTTGTCCCACAATCGCATACACTCGCTCTCGCTGTGAGGTGCCTTTCTCATCGCCTCGAGCGACCGACCCACACAAGAACTCCTGTTCCGGAGGAGCGAGACTGTAATTTGTACATGACGCGAACACTTCCAGGTCGTTCTTCACACCGCCCGTCAGTCCGATAAAGGGCCACGTCTAGATAATTTCCGTGATGTAAAACACTTCCGCGGTGTTCTAACGAAGCGTTGCGCGACCCGTCCAGGTTAAGCCCCGCAGGTGTGTGAATCGGGCAGATACCCCTTACTACATCCCCTCCTGCGCCTTGCCCCCGGGAAGAGATAAGCACTTCTAGGCCAGAAAAAAGAGTGGAAATGGCCCACTAGCTCCACGGGCACGAATCATTACGAATATTGGCTCTTGTGGTTTAGCCAGAATATCGTTAACAAGTTAAAGAGAAAGGAGTTTATATGCAATGCCTTGCAGAGAAATTACCATACCATGAAGGCGTGAATGCACCACCATGAAACGTGCAGAGCGGATGTACATATACATGTTATGCATTTGATACCATTTCTGGCTAATCGCACTAGCCGCATGTGTGATATTGGCCCACAGCAACCACGTAAAGTCACGGCAACGCGAAGTGAAGGTTTTGGCTTTTACTGTGCCTGGAGGACGAACAAGGCGTTGTAGTCTTAAAGTCGCCGTCGTATGCTATTCCGTCAAACGGATGAGTTCATGAGTGGCTTCATTGTGGGTTTCCGTACTGCCGGTTGATACTTGCACCGTATTGCCGGAGAAACGCATCACGATGCCACAGCCGTCGCGTCGGTCGCATTTGGCGACAGTGGTCCCACAAAGGAAATGTGCATTGTCGTAGTGGGACCGGAGTTCGGTAATAAACGTCAGAGCGCATAGATCGTTGCATCAGACCATGCAGTAGCACACCCGCAATCCACGACTGGCGACATGTTGCGAAGTGCGCATGGCGGTTCGGCCACCCCGATATCAACACGGACAGTGTCGCGCCTATTGACCGAGGCAGGTTGTTGTAAAGCCGTCCGTCTCCCTTAGTACCCTTAACAGCTAGTCATGATCATCGCTTAGAATGGTGTGGCACCATTGCTGCATGGGTTGCAAAATGATAAAGTGAAATATTCTGCGAAGAACCCCGTTTCTGTCTCATCAATGACGATCACCATGCGAGAGTCTGGCGGCGACGTGGCCATCGAGCATATTCAATGTGCGGCCATGACTTGGGTGTGCCATAAGCGCCAACAGCCGCTCACATCTAGTACGCATTGCGGTCACTTTACCGGCACACCACTATGTTGATGAAGTGCTGCGGCCCGTGACGATACCATATCTACATGGCGTTTCAAACCACGTTTTCAAGGAGCTAACGCAAAGCTCAGTTCGGTCTCAATGCTTTGCAAAGTTTGTAGATGCTTCCTTGATCGGTCGATCTCCCGATCTTTCAACAATCGAGAATTTGTTGCTCACAATTCTATTTCGGTGGAATTCCCATGAAATGTGGACTCAGATCAACACATGGTCCACGATGCGAGTAAATTATTCGGTCCCTCATCGAAGCAATGCCACGTCGGGTTCAGCAATATATCGTCCAACATGGAGGTCCCACTACTTACTGTTGAACCTGTAATTTAAACCACTGGAGCCTTGCCTGTCTGTAAAAATTTAATATTATTTTCCCGCACTTGTTTGGTTTTATCTGTCTGCACATTGGACCATTTTCCAGCATTCCTTCATGGTGTGACATTTTTCTCTTAGGCAGTGTATTAACATTGAGATAAAAAAGGTATTTAGAAATTGCAATTTTAATGCTAGCATGAAAGTAAAAAAGTATTATAACACATTTTCTTAGGGGGAGCTGCTCTCCTCAGATCTCCATCTCGATTCGTTCATTTAAGATAAGTCACATGCATTTATTTCTATGTGTGACATGAGTCGAAACAAATATATATGTAGGGAAATAAAAAGGCTTATTTAATCTGACATGCATACTACTACTTCTTTCTAAAAAAAATGGCATACGAAAGACGTGAAAAAAATTGGTAAACTAAATATGTCATGTAAACATTCATAACGCCACAAGGAATTTTTTAATTTTATTTTTTGTGTCCATGTACAAAGGTGAAGTGCAAGAATCCTCTCTGTAGACACACCATCACACCACAATAAAGTTGAAAAGAGGAAATGTAATTGTCATGAATATAATCCTATCTTAATTTTCAACTGTATTAAATTAAATTAAAATAAAAGCAAACAAAATATTTTTTCTGCTACATTACTTTTTAATGACCAGCACTGTTAAACATGGTTTATTTACCTCGTTTATTTACAATTAAGGCAATCAGCTGAATTAAATGACAGTAAAATAATTTCTTGACTTCCTCAAATGCCAGCGCTTCTGGTGAGTTCCGAACTACTTTTAATTTCCACGTACGAGTATTTTCCCGGTTGTGTAGTTGACCGGGGAACCTGAACGTGCTTACACGCACGACTTGCTTCGCGTCGATGCCGGTGGTGTTGGCAGAAAGGATGGCGCGGAACTCGGTCGAGGAAGGAAGGTGGGGATAAGGACGAGCTGGGCTCGAAAGAAGAGCAGAAATCAAAGACACTCCTCCGCCGGCTCCATCTCCCACACTCGCACGGTGGCCGGACTGACGTCGTGGGTTTATGAGGGGTGAACCACCCTCCATTCAATCATAAGATCTGCGTCACTCGGTCTTCCTTATCTCCTCCCCCCCCCCAAACTACTCAAGGCTGTTTCTGATCTTTCTCTCTCTCTCTCTCTCGTTCAACCCTGGTTCGTCCGACCCATCCGGCCCTGCTATTATTCCGTCATCAACAAAGGACCTTCTCCCGGGCAGATCTCTGCTAGCCCCGGGACAACACGACGTACTTACATTTTCAGCAGTGTATTTTCAAGATACTCCTATCGCGAAGTCTCGCAACGCCAGTGTCAAACATTCCCGTTTAGTGTACACAAAAATGTCCTTATAAAAAAGGTTATTTTGCCGTGGAACAATACACACGTACTCTCATAAACACGTAGATTGTTCAGAAACATTTATTTGTTCATCATTCTTTGGACAAATGTTATGAAACGTGTACCTGTATTCTTAAGCCCATAGTGTAGGAAATAATAATATTATCCGTGATAATAAATTCAAAGTTTTTTATATAGCTGGAAACAGATACTTTTTTTTAAGAAGCTTAACGACGTTCGGTAAAAAACCATAGTATTACATTTTCGGGGAGTTGTGACGTAGAGAGACATTGATAAACCAATTCAAATGCATGCGCGCAATAGCACATACACTTGCACTTAATGTATGAATATTTCTTATACACTTATGTAAAAATGTATCTTCGTAGTGATAAGAGCCTGCCTCTAAATTTTTTTCAGTACCGTATCAGTGCTCCAGTAGTGTTACTTGTGGTGTGTTGGACGTTTCATTCCCGGCACCAACCCTTGGAAGTTTTCATTGTCTGATAGGTCTTGTGAACGAGTGAAGAGATTTAGGCGGCTTTTAACAGCGAAGTCTTGAGAGCCGATGAGGGTGATTCAGGTGAATGTGGAGCAGCGACGGAATAAAAGGGCAGGGAAAACGGGAGATACCTGAGAAAACCCGCCGACCAGCGGCATCGTCCGGCACGATTCCCAGATGCGAAAATCCGGGAGTGACTAGGCTGGGGATTGGTTCGCCTTGGTGGGAGGCGAGCAGACTAACCGCTCAGCCAGCGTGGCCTCTGATGGCGCTGGTTTACCTCTAGGGTGGAGAAATGTCAAATCCGCGTGCCGGATATCTTTAGATGCGCCGTCACTGTGACTTTGCCTGGAGTCCTATACCAGCCTCCAGGTTTTCAGTTGACCTGTTTGGAAAACGTTTGTGGGAGACATAATTTCTTTACGAAAAATTAACATGTCCTAGGGGCTCGATCACTTTATCCATGCTCCGTTCAAGTTTAAGTCTTGCAAACATATTTATCTTAATAACATGCTAGTTTACAATTTGTGTGTACACAAATTAACTAAATAAACCATATTTAGTGTCAGCAGATTTTATACACGACATAAAAATAACACTCATTAAATGACGTAGACATCGAACTGCTTTTCGCACATCACTGCCAACTGAACGGGGAAGATGCCAATAAATGGCTTCGTTAAAATACAAGCATTTCATGAGCAGGGACATTTTTCAAAGGGTAATTTTTATAGTGCTCAGTGAACAGTACACGTGTTATAGGTCACATGCAAAGTTAATTTTTACACGTAATGGAAGGAAACAGAAGTGGCCCAAAGAATAAACTAAAGCTTAGGTTTTCAAAACGGTTAATTTACCGTGTAACAAAATAAACAACGTGTACTCATAACTCAGTTGAAAACATGTCAGGAAGGTACCGCAAAACGCTGAGAGAAATAGTTACGGCGAGGCGATAATGATAATTGGAACTTCTTTATGATCTAGCTGATGACATGAGAGAGGAAGAGGAAGCGAGAGAGAGAGAGAGAGAGAGAGAAGAGAGAGAGAGTACGTGGCGCAGAAACTGGTCCGACGATGCGCGAAATCAGTGCTATTCCACAAACGTCTGACGTCAGGAATTCCTTTGATCGCTCGCGAGAATGCTTCGTCGCAAGCATTCCTTTACATTTTGTTCTCGCCAGCAGTGTCTCGGAGGATCGGAGCCAATAAGCAGCACAATACGGCTGCGAAACGCAACGAACTAGGTGCGAAAATCGAATAAATATTGGTAGTTTTAATATATTTTATACTTATCTCCCGCAACGAAAACCAAAACAATAAATCTAACACCGAAAGTGATAAAGCTGTTTCTCGGTCACCTGAGCACTTTTGGAGAACCTGCTGAGTGTTTCTTATTGCTGCTGTCTGAATATCGCCATCTGTGGGACAGCCATTGCCGTGGCTTCTGCGTTTAACGCGTGTGAAAACGACCCACTTATCTACCAACAACCCTTGTTACGTTAAACTGCAAAACACTCGGTAAACTAGTTTCATAGGCGCTGACTTCTTGNGGGGGCGGGGGGCGAAGGTAAAACTAGCACGTTCTGTAGCCATACACACATTAATTTTACTTTTGTCTCTCTCTCTCTATCTCTCTCCCTCACTTCCTGTGTGTTTTATGTTTGCACGTGCGGTTATGTAAGAACGTAACACTTTCATGTAGGCCAGTGTTTTAAGATAACACGAGTCACGAATATTTATGGAAATGCCTGAAATAAAATATATTTTGAAAGGAATGAGGCAACCATCTTGTCATAAGTTATAAGTACATACTATGTACTAACTTAATGTTCGGCTTTACCCCTTTTGCAGAAATTCTTCGTTTTCACGTCATAATTTTGGATTCGTAGCAGCCTAATTACTGGCAATGTACGATTATAGAAAATTTACATTTTACGAGTTGTTTAATAATTTTGTGCGTAATTTTTATTGTGTTTTATCTGCTTGTTGTAAGAAGTCAAGAACATATTTATATTCTATGAGTAAGTCCCGGACTTTTTGCATGCAGGAAATTACACACAGTGAAAATAAGATATAAAAATATTAAACAACTTGTAAATTAAAAATTTTCTATAACTGAACATTTCCAATAATACCTTTGAAGCTGAAATTATGACTCAAAAACGAATAAAATCAGCATGATAGGTGCAGCTGAGCGTAAAGCGGTGACCACCCTGTGTCTGTCAACTCATGTTTGGGGGGGGAGGGGGTAAAGACACTGCTGAATGAAATAATGGAGGCCGGTCAGGTTAGATTAGTTGAAACTGTAAAAACTTGTATTCGCCTAATATCCTAGGTTAATTTCGGTAGTCCTGTTAGGTTGGGCAAAAAAAAAATAAGATGAGTAGAAACGCGCATCCGCAATAATGCTGTCTGCGAAGCACAGCAAACATGGCCTCGGCGCCGGCGGCGGTTCACAGGCTCTCGTACTGTGCATCCCTCCGCAAAATTCAACAATAAACACTGTGATGGACCTAACCGACTTGACGCTAAACGTTGGGGTGTGAAGAGATTTGGGCGACTCTTAAGAGGACTATGCAGCTGCTGGTTCAAGGTCAAGAAGTGAGGGAGCGATACGGACGACACTAACACGTACCCCTAGGGCCCTACCGCTCCTATGCGCAAGGCGTGCAGTGTCTCTGTCACAATGCTCTACTGTGCAAATTAGATCTGTAACAGTGGGACTTTATAAGACACGAGATCGAAGCCCACAGATTAAACTACGTGCGTATGGTCGTACTTTTCTCTTACCGCTTAAGGAAACCGCACAATCAAGCTTTAAAAATGTGATATTGGACCATTTTCACGAATGTTTTCTACATGAATACAGTTAATATGATAAAAGTAAAAATATAGTAACTTAGGAATTTGTTTTTTACCTTTCCTGGCAAAAATTCTAATTTCCAGAACATTTATTTATCGAGATACGCGTATTCGCGCAAATAAAGATTTCACAGAAAATGTTTCAGTACAGAAGTCATCTAAACACCGAGATCTTGGAAACCGATGAGGATGAAGTGAGATGAGTATGGAGTAGCGCCGGAATACAAGGGCGGGCAAACGGGAATTCCTCCGAGAAAACCCGCCGACCAGCGGCGTCTACAGGCACGATACCCACATACAACCCCGCCGGGAATCGAATCCGGCTAGTCTAGGTGGGAAGCGGGTAGTCTGGCAATTATATTAACGTGGCCCCTCGCTAAACGTTAAGTGCTAGATGATACAATATGAAAACTGGCATAGCTTAAAATCGACGTTGACAGCTGGTAAAATCTGACGAGGATTGGTTTTGCAGAGGGTAGAGTGCCATCAATGGACTTGGTGATTATTTTGTGTTATAGCCAATGAAATTATGCACCAACATCTTTGAAAAAAAATTGTGTACAGACATATAATATAACCCTACTCTTTAGCTCCCTTAATGGATTTATAAATACACTGAGGCTACAAAAGTCATGAGATACCTCCTAATATCGTGTCGGACCTCCTTTTGCCCAACAAAGTGCAGAAAATCAACGTGTCATGGACTCAACAAGTCGTTGGAAGTCCCTGGCAGAAATATTGAGCCATGCTGCATCTATATACGTCCATAATTGCGAAAGTGTTGCCGGTGCAGATGTTTGCGCACGAACTGATTTCTCGATTATGCCCTATAAATGTTCGATGGGATTCATGTCGGGTGATCTTGGTGGCCAAATCATTCGCTGGAATTGTCCAGAATGTTCTTCAAACCAATCGCGAACAGTTGTGGCCTGGTGACATGGCGCATTGTCATCCATAAAAATTTCATCGTTGTTTGGGTACATGAAGTCCATGAATAGCTGCAAGTGGTCCCCAAGTAGCTGAACATAACCCTTTCCAGTCAATAATCGGTTCAGTTGGACCAGAGGACCTCGTCTATTCCATGTAAAAACAGCCCACACCATTATGGAGTCTCCACCAGCTTGCACAATTCCTTGTTGACAACTTGGGTTCATGGATTCGTGGGGTCTGCGCCACACTCGAACCCTACCATAAGATCTTACCAACTGAACATGTATTGTATACTTAAAAGTTAGGTACAGTCAAGAGAAACTGCAATAACATTACTTCACATTTTTTCAACTAATTAGTATCAGTAGCACATTGGAACATTATTGGCGAGTGTTGCATGATAACCTTTTATTTCCCTTTTGTTTGCCTTTTTCATGCCAACACAATATATATGAAATAATTTTTTGCGCGACATATACTGTAGCATGTCTCCTTCCCTTGCAGTTTTACAGATATCAAAAAATCAAGATTCTTCCGTACAGATCCCCTTAAGTTTTTGAGAGCGCGGGTGTCCACAGCTTAGTTCAGCAGCACGCTTTTTGGTAGGCCTTTGGGATGCTTCGATTGCTAAGTACGGCTGCTCTTTCAGCCCCTGTTTGATTCTTAGTGAACAACGGCAGCTGCCTCTGTAAGTGAAGCTATTTGTTTCAGTGACACAAAGGGAGTCAGTGTACTGGATTTGGGAGCTTGGTGAAGCAGCACTTGTTTCTCCATATTCTCGCTGGTGGGAATCAATGTATGCTTGTACTTAGCTGACACTCTGTATTTCTAGATCTATCGATATGTGTCACATGATGAGCTAATGACAGAGAATTTGCACAAGAAATAACAAATAAGAAATAGTAACAAAATGATGTTCCTCAAATACATCGTTGTTTACTGGCTATACTCCAGTAGCTCTGAAAGCTATCACCGACGTACCCACTGTAGCAGCTCTTCCATAAGCAATACCGAATAACACAGCGACTTTTGGCTGAGTTACGTACCGACCTGGATTTTCCATATACCACTTTTCGAGTTCATCTGTATAGTAGGTATTCAAGGGCTTGAAGAAGGCGACACCTAAATGCTGGATGAGCGATGTGTGGTTGTGACCTGGTAACAATAACATTGAAATACCATTCTCACGGGCGATGCGCAAAGCTTCGATGTTTTTAGTATGCGCCGAGTGCCCATCCCAAAGAAGAATAACTTTTTCCTGTATGCTTGGTTTAACCACTTAATGAAATACTGCAACTATTCAACAAATACATCTTTGTTTATATAACCGCTTTCACGATTGAATTCAAAAACAGTACCAGGTGGAGCTCCACCTTTGAAATCGTCACATGTCATTCCCCGTTCGAATACCAAGATGGAAGGTACGCAGGAACCTGAAGCACTGAGGCAGCATACAACAGTTAAGTTCTTTCCACGCTCTCCGTTCGATACTGCTCCCACTTGAGATTTTCCTTTTCAAGAAATTATCTTCTTATGAGTCCATCAAATGACAAAGAGAACTTCTTTGCAAAAATAAGATACGTTACTGTTACAGTAGTTCCTTTATTTATGTAAGAAATCTGGGGGAGGAGTTGAGGGTCCATTTTAAATAGTCACCAGTTTAAACTGTATACTTTTTATAAAAGATTAGTATGGCTTATTACAACTCGCTGCAAATATTACTGTAAGTATATTTACGCCATGAAATTACGGGCATATATTTTATTTCCAAATGTTGATTTCAAAGGTCATCAACAAATGCGAACAGTTAACCCGTAGTGTTTACTCTAATTTGCTATAATAAGTAAACAATATCTGCAGTTGCTGTAATAGCACGTCAGTAATTACTACAGAAATACCACAGCGTCATTTTCACTATGGACAGAAAGAGAGCTAAGCGTTATGTTAGCTGGGATTGTTACTGCAGTAATGTAAAATCCCTCATTAGCTACAATAACGGAAATTCTAGGTAAACTAACGCCACGAAGAAGATTAAAACTAAAACGCTAGGCTCGTGTATCTACTTCACTGTTTAACGGGAATTGTTTGTGGATGTCCAGGCCCACCGATAGGGCCTGCAGGAGAACTGGGAGGGGGTGGGGAGCGAAATTCCGGGACCCTGGGCACCAAAGGGGCTCGGCTCTGCAGCGCGACTTCTTCTCGTTTTGGACGAATAAATGAACGCCTTTTAGCGAAATTAATCACTGAATCAAGATTTGTATGGCCATTGAATTCTGAATACATTATTGAAATATTCATTAATAGAAAATCGCGAAAGGCAAATTTTAAGTAGTTTATATTTTAAGTTAAGTCAACTAAATTAAGTTGAGTAGAGAGATTTGGGCGGCTCGTAACAACAAGGTCTTGAGAGCCGATGAAGGTGAAATCAAGTGAGAATGGAGCAGCGCCATAATTTACGGGCGGGGGAAACGGGAGATCCCGAGAAGGCCCGCCGGCCAGCGGCATCGTCCGGCACGAATCCCAATTCCCACGTGCGAAAATTCGGGAGTGACCCGGCCGGGGATTGACCCCGTTTTACTTTGGTAGGAGGGGAGCAGTTTAACCGCTCAGCAACCACGACCCCTTTAACTAAATTAACGAATCAAAGGGTTAACGTTTTATTTAAAGTTTTCTTGCCAATGTTTAGTTTTAAATAGGCTTTGCAAACGTGTGCATGTTGTCCAGTGTTCTCTACATTTATGAAAAATGATCTTGCGCAATTGGATTAAAATTAAGTTTTCTTGAGGAAAACATCTAAAGTAATATTCTTTAATTGTTAAAAACTATATAATGAAATTGCTATTTACTTCTTACTAACACAGTATCTGAAAAGTGCACCAGTCTTTGAAGGTTTTTTTTATGGGTGCCAGGGGTTTGGTACGTTGCGTATTAGAGAAATGGAAAGGGAGCACGACAAAAATATTTGCCCCCAGGTCCTTAGTGGCTCCCGATGGCCCTTTGCTTATCATAATGGCATGGCTACGTGCGACTCAGGTGGGAAAGTAGATCTTATAGTATGTCATTCAACTCAAGCACATTTTGATGTAGGGTGGCGACTTACTTCTCAACAATTTGACGCACTTCCAAGCATCGCCTTTAACAAATTAGGCATTTCACTTAGAGTACCATTTGTTTTATAATTGTAGTGTAGTTTAACACTAAACAAGTAAATTAAAATAAGTATGCAGTACGATATATAAAGGATAACGTTATACTTTTCTCCCCGCCAGTATTCCTTTGGTTTCTCACCGGCGCGTGAATTAGGAAACAGAGTCACAGGAGTTGAAATGTAGGCCTATGTCAGCGTCACTGTTTATCTCAAAATACATCAAAGCATGCGTTTGAAAGAATGCGGATGTATACTGGAATGGAATGAATGCAAATTTAAGTGCACAGATAATTCAGAGGTAAATAAAATAATGATAAAAGGGGAGCCCATGGACAAGGCGACTCCTACCAGTATGACAAACTTTGGCGCGAGGAACAATAAGGGTGGCCTTCAACCCTCAGGAATGAAGAGACGTCTATAATGAAGAAACTAAGGAATCAGGCGGTGTGGGAGAACGGCATTTCACCGAGAAAAGCCCACCGGTTTTTCGCCACGTCCGTCACGTTTTCCACCCAAAATACACGGGCCATATTCTCGCACTAGCTCGAGGCAAGCTAGCAGAGAACGGAAATATTTTTCCTAACCTCATGACCACCAATCTCTAAAAATAAATTTCCGGTCACATTGGGGCCGCGGTGGTGGAGTGGTTAGACAAACCGCCTTCCACCTAGGCGAACTGGGTTCGATTCCCGGTGGGGTCGCTCCCGGATTTTCACATATGGGAATTGTGCCGGACGAGGCTGCTGGTCGGCGGGTTTTCTCGCGGGTCCTCCCCCTTCCTTTTCATTCCAGCGCTGCTCAGTCACCTCGCTTCACCCTCATCGGCTCTCAAGACCTCGATGTTAAGAGCCGCCCAAATCTCTCCACTCCACTCCGTGCTTATTTATGATTGGTCTTTCAAGCACCAGTCATCTGCTTGCATTTTGAAGAAGACTAGATGAGAGGCAGGCCAACGCAAATAAACGCTTTGGCGTCCGTCCTCTTCTTGCATTCTCTCTGCAACCATCGGATGTCTTCGATCATGAACGCCACCCCACAACTTCTCCCCCATCCCTTACCTCTCTGGCAAACCCAAACACGCTTTGAATTTCATTAAATTTCCTTTGCCTTACCCTCACTCCTCTTTTCCCATCCCGATTACTCGGCTGTCTCTGTCCCGTGGGGAGACGCGTATGAAATCTTGATAAAGAGAGGGGATTTCATTACGTCTGTGGGGACGCCTTCGAGGAAACGGTGAACAACGGTTAAGTGTGCGTAGGAGGGCTGGAGGAGCTACCTTGTGACGTTCGACGTAATTTAAACTCGCATCCTGGTAATTCTCCGAGAGATAGCGTGTGTGCCAGGATGAGAGAGAGAGACAGAGAGTGAGAGAGTGAAGTAGGTGAGGAAGGGGGGATAAAATGAAGTGAGAGAGACAGACAGAAGGAGAGAGATGTTGCTGTGAGGCATGGTTACGTCGCACTTACGACCAGAATTTATTTTGTCTTGAATTAAGTAAATGTGTTATCGGGACAACTACGTAGGATTTCTTCCCACATTCCAGGCATATTGAACATGCGACAAATTATGAAAACATATTTTACTGTGAGTTATTATGTCCTTATGAAGTAGTAGATATTTATTCCTTTTTTTAGTTGGAATTTTCATTAAGTAGAGTATTATTACACATAGGCAATAATTGAGTATTTTGTTTACACTGAAGGAATGCTCAGGTACAAAATATGATGTAAAATTGTTTTCTTTACTCCTCTTCTTAACAAAATAAAATTTAATAAACGAAGAAGTCCAGCGTTGAAGATAACGCTAGCTCATTATTTGAAGGCATCTAAAGACCCTCATGTTCCATTGTAGATTAGCTCTGGTGCTAAGAATCACGATATCCCAACGAGCACAACACGACATCCCGACACTATCAGGGCACGACAACTTTTCATGTGATATTGAATTTAGTGTAATATCCCAACAATATCGGTCCTACAAGTTTTGTATTTGGTTGTTGGTAGGTCCTTAAATGGCAAGTCTCTCAAATACGTAACATCCAAAAATTTTCGGCACAAAAATCACGATATAGTGATGGCTTCTTTGCTCTTCACAAAATTAAAATAAAAATAAAATCAACATATTTAAAAACAAACCTAAAGTTCACTTGACACTAACTAATTATTTCTTTAATTATTTTCTACAAAAAATACCCAAGAAATTTTGTTTAACAAAGTTAGTACTTGCATTCTTTGCACATCCCGACGAGCCCCACACGACATCAAAGTATAAATAGAATACACTCCTGTCTTTTGTCGCGGCTGCTATTTTGTCGGGATGACCTTGATTCTTATTGGCTGCTGTGAATTTTTCGTCGCGTCGGGTCTGTCGTATCGTGCTCGTTGTGCTATTGTAAATCCAGCTGTGTGGGCGACAGCGTGGCTGGATGTAGAGCCATCAACCTTTTGACCTCGTCACAAAAGCGCGAAGCCTTAGCAAACGCAGACACCGAGGACCCCGCTTGCCGGCAAGGCCCGGTGCACAGTATTACCTAACCTCCACACAATAACTTTTGTAAATTAGCACGATCAAATTTCGAGCTCGGGCAATTTGTGGTAAAATTACGATTGCACTTACACGCCATCACTCTTGACATAAACGTTAAGTATTGATAGATTTTATTATATAAGGGTTGCCCGCCAGTTAGATATAAATTTACGAAAATTTTCTGGGACTGACTGCAATTACTTCAACAGTTGGCTATTGAGCGACGTCTGGCGACGGTGAATTATTCTACAATACCGTTAGTCGTCTGTCTCCACTGCAGTTTGTTCACTACCAAGAGTGCAACATCGTGCCAAATCCCTCGAGACAGAGGAGTCCCTGTGACTGCAGAACGGACTTTAAACCAACGAGTACCACCTTGGCTAGCGTTCCGCGTGGTAACACATCAGTCTACTTCAGCACGAAGACGAAGATGTAACTGAGCTGTGCACGAAAATTACTTGAAAATAGTCCCTGGAAGCTTTCAAATCGATTTGCAAACCTATTCAGGACGATGACGATTACGTTATTATAAATATATTGATGACGATGACGAGCAAATGCAGTGGTGGGGCTAGTAGAGGATTGTGGAGTCTAGCCTACAAGCCAGTAACCCCCCCCCTTTTTTGTCTCTAATAGTATACTGCACAAAAAAAAAGCAATTTTTTATTTTCAAGCTATTTTCCAATATATTTAAAGTGTTTTATATATTTATTTTATTTTTTATTTACTGAATAGTGGGTTTTTGAGATGATGTAGCCGTTTACGAGCAAAACTCACCGCACAGTATCTGAAGCCCAGTTCTCGGGGGAAAAAATAACCTAGCAGTAGTTTGAGTTTGGGGTTTCGGGGACTTGGTATTCCAACAAAAAATCAGAGGAGCCACATCGAACAGTTGCTCATGCATTGTCATTTCTGTCGAACTTCGGTATGTAGATTTATGCCAGTGGTATCACTGTTTTGAGTCTTCAGTGACTTGAGTGACTTCCATGCCTTATATGTGCATTTCGCATCTTCTTTTATATCCAAGCCAGACACATTGCCAGCTCTCTTTCTTCGCAATTTTTACA
The DNA here is from genome assembly GCA_002778355.1 of Clitarchus hookeri. NCBI lineage: Eukaryota > Metazoa > Arthropoda > Insecta > Phasmatodea > Phasmatidae > Clitarchus > Clitarchus hookeri. The sequence continues at coordinate 448,555 of NQII01000643.1, forward strand.
GCTGTTTGTGCCTCTCGTTAATTCTGCCACTCTTACAGGACGTATGCCATCGTGTATTCTGGTTTTTGTGTTCTGTCATTCAAGTTTAACTGCCACCTTACACATGCTTACTGATTAAAGAAATTGCAGCACAGTGCAGAATATTTGTAAAAATCTTGCAGTCTAAAAGCGGAATAATGAGACACCACCAACACGTTTAAAACTGTAAGAGATAAGTAGCCTAAGTAAACCTGTTAACGAACATCATACCCTTTATGAAAACAAAGTATAAGATCTTATTCATGGCTTTAAAACGTTTTACATATCATACCCTTCCCTTGCAAGCAAGCAGTGGAATATTAGAAACAAATTCTGACCGAAACTATATACATTTAAAGTTTTTCCCATTCTTTCTACAGTAATCATAATCATGATAATGAAATAATAGGGACCATTCATTTTCAAAAGCATAGTGTCTTCGGTTATCCCATTCACCCGTCTGGAGACAGCTTGCAACCATGACATTGTACACTCCCGTTCTTCAGCTTCTAAACGGCCCTAACACATTCTTTCCTCTGCGGAATTCCATTGGCACACCATATTAAGATAGTTCACATTTTCTGTCACTGTTCTACCATGTTATGGGTTGGGAATTCGGACGTACAATCCGTTATTATTTTATCAGAAAAAAAATATTGCAAAATTTTCTGATGTATCTTTGGAAAAGAAAAAATACAAAGATACAAAAAAAAAACTAGTTTAAAGAAAATTTTAATGTCGAAACATATAATTTACAAGACACTCCCATAAAAATAGTTGTTTTTGGAGAAATAAACAAAAACTTGCATATACTCGGTTTGATTGAAACGAAGAAAGGAATGGCAACACAAGAAAGGAATGTTAACACAATTAAAGGGGTGGTGTCACAATAAAACGAATGGTAACCCAATAAAAGGGATGGGAACACAATAAAAGGGATGGAAACACAATAAAAGGAATGGAAACATAAATATTTTGTGTTGCCATTGTGAAGGAAAAATCACAGGGGTGAGTTCATAGCAAATAAGTTCTAACGTAACACTAAATCTTGGGAATATATGATCCAATTCTCCTAGTACAGATGAGTGTGAAAAGTCAAATTATACCTACTTATGACCCTAGTAATGATGCTAACATGGACAAAAATATTAATTCTGAAAGGATATTAGAACAGATCAGTGGCAGTAAAGAATGATTTTATTTGATCGGAAATTTGAAGGCTGAAACGGGATCGAAAGTAAATGTAAATGTTGTAGGGCGGGTATAGAGAACATACTGTGAAACTCAATGGAAGGATACTTAATTAATTATGCCAACAAAATTTGCTTTGAATAGTGAATTGATTTTCTCTCTCTCTCCTCTCTCTCTCTCTCTCTCTCTATATATATATAT